>JALLBH010000738.1:0-12872 GCA_036940005.1 Skeletonema menzelii
AGTTCTTCCAGGCGCAGGCCCCAATGGAGGAAATGCTCTGAAGTCATCAACCCGTCCTTGGTACGATCAGGCTCAAGCCCAAGTCCTTAACATCGATTGTGTCAATGCCGGCGACCGCATTGCCTTTTCTGCTAAAATCAAGTCGGACGCCAATTGCTTGATCTACTCCTGGGATAGTAATGCGCGTTGCAATGACCTTGGTTTTCACACGAACAAAGCGGGCGTGAGGGAATATCATCGTGTTGGATATATTACTGCGGATACTCCCGACGAAGATGGCTGGTAAGTTTTGAAATGCGGTTGACCCACTTTTGATTGATCAGAATTTAGTTGCTGACTTTTTGGTAACCTTTTCTCGCTCAGGCACCATGTCCATGGAATTCACGTCCTCAACGAAAATGGAGAAAAGCCTGACCTTGCGAAGTTGTATTTTCCTGATGCGAATCCTGCATGGGATGTTTACACTGCCGATGTTAAGGCATACGTCCTTGAGCAGAATTGTCAAGCGCTGGTCATGAATCCGGACTTTGAGGAAAAGGATTTGTACTGGACGCAGTGGGACAGGGATCGTTCTAAGGTAAAGGTGATCCCTGGTGAAGGTGAAAGTGGACATGCCCTACGTGTGTATGACAGGGATCATTCTTGGCGCGGTATTTTTCAGGAGTTGGATTCCAGGTGCTTCATTCTTGGTGAAGAGTTTACCATCTCTGCTAAATTCCGTCTCACTGATGCATCGTTGGCTGGAGTTACATGTGATCCCAACTACCAATACAACAGCAACGAAGGTACACAATGCCCCAGTGTTGTTGTGTATGGTAAAAAGTGTGCAAATGGTGACGTATACCAACAATTCTGGAATGCTGCATCGGTAAGGACTTGATTGACATGTGATATTTTACTGCTCTCGTAATTTCTCCTATTACTCACGGGCTTATTTCTTTCGAACTATGTTGCAGGACAAAACTTGGAATGCCGAAGGATGGAACAATTACGAAGCTTCCTTCGAGGTCAACGCGGCGCTTGCTGCATGCAAGTCAGTGAAAGTGTTCATTCACCAAGTCAACAAGAATTGGAATATTGAAGTCGATAGTGTACAGATTACTGAGCTGACGACGCTAGCTCCAACCCTCACACCCACTGGAAGTCCAACAGTGTTTGTTGAAGAAGAGACCGCTAGTCCTACTGAGGCACCTACGGCTATGCCTACCCTTTCTACTGTAACAACCTGTCCTCCCAAAGGAGAATACGTCGAGCTCCCAGCCGGTCCAATCATGTTGGAGCGGAGTAGCAATCTTTGTATCATCACGAAGGCTGATGTTGATAGCAGCGGAACTCGCACAGAAATTGCCCCAGTCGCTCGATCTTCAAACGGAGGAGATTGGGAGAAACACGCTGGTGAATTTGCTGAAACGTTGTTGTATGGCAAGAATTTCGGTGATTACAGTCAAGGTTGCCAGATTACTCTCCCTGAGCTTGCTCCTGGTCAAAAGTATTTTATCGCATCTTATGTTGACAGTAGTGCGGGGAGGAGGCTAACCGAAGTACACGAGGAACAGAAGGCTGCTGCACGTCTCATGGAGCAGGGTACTTTTGGAACCACTCTTGCTGACTTGGATGGGTGGAACAAAGGACCTGTTACAAAATTGAGCGCGGCCGATTGGGTGAAGGAGCAGATGCTTTTGCCTGTGACGAGTCATAGGGAGTACTTCAGAGAGCGCACTAATCCCAGGTGGGTTCATTTGTTTCACTTTGATTGTAAGGCTCTATCTCTTCCATTTTTACTCAAAACATTTTGTTTTCTTCATCGCACAGGCTCACAAACCCTGTGAGAATTGGTCGCAACAACCACCCTTGCAGTGCTAATGCTAGGTGGAGGAAATTTACCTTCTCGAGAAAGGATGGGGATCACACAGGGAATAATCCTAAGACGTTTGAAGCAACGTACGACGAGGCTGTTGACCATGTCATCACAATCAAGCTGGACGGTTTCGTGCGCACGACAGTGAAGGCAATTGGTTTCGAAGACATAACGAAAACGTTTGAGTTCAACAAGGAGTATCTCATGTGCAACTTGCCCCAAGAAGAGGTGGATGGATGGTTCTGGCTTAGACTCGACGATGGCAGCTGCTCCCATTTGGCAAATCCCCTTGTTCAGTTCTTCCCAGAGGCAACACAACCTTCGTACGTTGTCAACCTTCCCAACATCTCAGGCAGTTTGCAGGTCATTGACACCCAACACTCTGATGGCCAAGAGCTGATCAGCACCGTTGCTTTGGATGATGCGATCTGTGACACATTGAGTGACGTTACAGAACAAGGAGATGCGCCTGTTCATGGCAAGCTTGATGATGGCACATTTGTGCTATTTGATCCAAGATTGATGCTTCAGGAGAACACTGTTGACAACCCCGAATCCGATGGCGGTGGATTAATCAAGACTTTGACTGGTGATGTGACTAAATGTGCAAATGTTCCCCGAACTTTCTTGAATGAAGACTCTTGTGTGCTATCGACCATGGCCACTGCATGCAGTTCATCCACAGCACCTGATCTTCAAATTGAATTGAACGCTGAGAACATTGGAATACTTCATGATCTTACTGGGCAATACGTGTATGGAATCCTTGGCTTGCCAGTTGTGGACAAATTAGGGGAGAAGTTGGAAACCCCCTGTAAACCAGGGTTGCGCAGTCGCTGGGAAATCAAAGCCGCGGGAGAATGTTCTGCGACTCTCCTTGGAATGAACACAAACGCGTCCCTTGTAGAACTTCTCTCTGAGAGCAGTGATACTAATCCGTTCATCAGGGACATCAACTTCCCCGCTTCTGGTTTTGCTTGCGACAGCAGCGACGATGCTACTGTGGAGATCGAAATCATCATTGGAAGCCAGTGTTTCAAGCGCGTCCACCCAGAGCACATGAGTGTGTTCGACTTCACGTATTGGACATTGGACCACACTCATCCTGGTAATATGATCGCAATGATGGAAGGCGAGAGCAATCCTATCAAGAAGTGGCGTGACGAACAAGGAAGTGCTTTCCTCGTTTTCCCCTCATATCCTTGCGCTGAATGTGATACACCACCTCATCCACTTGGTAAGTGCTTCGGGACTCAATCAAATTATCTGCTTTCATACACACTACTAACGTAATGCTTCTGCTGCTGCTCCTTTCACAGAGAGGTGGGTCTCGTATGGTGACAAATTTCCGAAGCTAGGTCGCTTTGGTGACATGACATTCTTTGTTGACTTACCAAATGAGATGCGCACTGATGAAGTTGCAACACACTTTGGAGATTCATCAGGATTGGCTGGAAGTGCTGTAGTGACATGTGGATCACCTGGGGAAGTGGCCAACGAACCTACCCTCGGAAAATACTTCGTTATGGTCCACGAGAGGGGAACTGATTGGGGGCTTGACCAACAAAAAGGTGATGTCTTTATGAACGTAGCTCTAACTGCACCAGACCAGCTTCGCCAGAGGGTTGCTTATGCACTTTCTCAGATTCTCGTTGTAGTTGACCAAGCCATTGGAATCGTAGGAGACCACACGGAAGCATTCGTGTCCTATCACGACATCCTCGTTAGGAACGCTTTTGGAAACTATCGTGATATTCTGAAACAAATATCTTACAACCCGCTCATGGCAGAAAACTTGTCGTTCATCCAGTCGAAATCAACTGCTTACATGTGGGAACATCAGCAGAAGCATGCCTATGCCGATGAGAACTTTGCTCGAGAAATTATGCAGGTAAGCCTTTTTGTCTCTTCATCGTAATCATTTTGAATTCTGAAAAATGTCCCACTCATGAACATTCCTACCCAATTGCCCTTTTCACCAAATAGCTCTTTTCTACTGGTTTGTATATGCTCAACCCAGATGGCTCCCGCAAGGTTAACGAGAATGGCGAATGGATTAATGCCTATTCGAATGAAGAAATTATGAGTTTTGCAAGGCTTTGGACTGGTTTTGACGTAAGAGCATGATGTTGTTTTATTTTATTGATTGAGAATGCATCCACAGCTAACTCTTGTTTCTTTCTCCTACGCTTTAAATGGCAGTACCAACAAGGACGAGGAAATATGGAGGAGAATACTTGGTTTGGCAACAGAGTTGACCCAATGAGGATCGAAGCATCCTGGAGAGATAAGTTTCCCAAGACGGACATGACTGGAGGTTACATTGGAGATGGATATCCTCTCTGTGTTGACCTACCTGCCAAGATGTGGCTTAGGAGAGGTGCCAAATACATGCTTCTAGGATCGAAGCACACCCCTGAACTCATGGAAGACGACCCAGCCTTCAAGAATGACTTGACACTGAAACATTTCGTACTCGACGCTGGTTCTAAACTGAAGGAAGCCTTGTGCAACGCTGACTCAAATGGAAACTGTCAATACGCCATGTCTGTAACTTTAGAGTCAAACTTGAGTTGCACTGGAACAGAGTGCGATGTCGATACAGCAAGAGTGGTTGACGTAGGAGGAGGCATCTACTACGAATACGTCAGTCCTGCTTGTGTTGAGCAAGCCTTTTACCGCAACGCCAAGAAGATCATCTACAAGGACAGAATGAAAGACTCATCATGTGCTAACCCTCTTTTGGCATATGCCTCCGAAGCTTGCTGCTCTGTTGCCGATGTTGCTGCTTACCGCAATCCTGATTATGTCTTCGATCAAGAAAGAGTCCTGTTTTCGACAGCGGGTGCTCGCTGTGCTGCGATGGACAAGCAATTGTGCGATTTCAACTACATCAATGATCTTGACTATCACAAGAAGGGTTATCACTGGAGTAAGTTCGAATCATTTGATCACAGTTGTTTTGTTTTTGTTTGCGAAGTATCTAACTGGATGTCTCTTCTTCACCCGCAGCATCTGACAGCTGTAAGATTCAAGTGAAGGTAAACTCTGCTGGGGAGGCAGCAATTATGTACAAGCCCAACAGTTACCAGCACTTGCATCCTCACATCGATGAAAATAATAGGAATTACTTCAAGGTGTATTGGGACGGTGACTATCCGACGAATAACATGGATGTCCCCGATGGGAACAACTGCGGCAACGGAGCTTGCACAGCATTAGGGACGGGTGGATGTATTTGTGACACCAATGTGGTTGAATCGCGTGTTTTCTCACGTATGCCATCTAGTGTGGATGAAGTATTGTCGAAGCTCACCATTGGGGCTTATGACACTCTAGCTTATGATGCTGGAACTTACTCGGAGAGTGTAACGGAGAATGATGTCACAGCCTACTTTAAAGCTGGTGAAGGATTTACTGAGGACACTATTTTCGAAGTGACCGATAAGAATCGTCGCTCTTTCCGTTTCAAGAATTCATTGGAAACTGTGAAAGTTCAAGGGGACTCTTCTTTGTCATTCCGCAATCCTCCGTCCTTTATGAGCGTTCTAAACACTGAGTCTACTGCAGGAAAGGCAGCGTACGAGACTGATGCAGCCCTCGATCATTATTTCTACCATGATAATACTGCTCCATTCCTCGCCCTCCGAATGATCCAGAGAATGGTGACGTCCAATCCTTCCCCTGGATATATCCAAGCAGTTGCTGATGCATTCACTAGTGGTCAGTATCTTGACATTGGGTCTGGCAACTATGGTGATATGGCTGCGATGGTAGCTGCAGTTATTTCTGAGCCTCAAGCACGTGACGAAACTCTTGAAATGGATCCATTCGATGGACAGTTTGTCGAGCCTCTGCTTCAAATCACACGCCTCTCACGTAGCTTGGAGATCACACCTGGCGATACTGTGAAGCTAGTGTATTTTGACTACCTCAAAGATCGAATTGGACAGGCCCCATATCAGTATGATACTGTCTTCAGCTTCTTCTTGCCTGAGTATCAACCAGACGGTACCACCAAAGTTGGTCAAGCTACATTAGTCGCACCAGAAGCAGTTGCGTTGGATTTACCTAAAACTGTTCAGTTGATGAATGGGATGTTTTCTTTGACCAAGTATGGTCTCAATCGATGCTACGGTGGATTCCAAAACGGGTGGGGAAGTTGCAGTGAAAACGACGACTTCTCCAATTCATACGCACACCTTACTCATGAAATGGCCTGGGATAAACCCGAAGCTGGGGCCTTACATGGTGATTCTGTGGTCAGCGAACTCTCGCTCCTTCTCACCGCCGGTAGACTCAGCACTACCAACTTTGACATCATCAAGAATGCTTACTTGGAGAAGCTTCCTGTTGCAGGCCACGCTGCCGCTCATCGCATGGCAGTGCAACTTATTTTGACAACACCCGAGTTCCATACGAGCCAAACCACCATTTCGACCGGCTCGGCCCGGCCTGAGCCTGCGGAACCGGTTTCGACTGGTGTTCCTTACAAAGCAATTGTCATGGTAATGCTTGGTGGAGGTGCAGATTCATTCAATATGCTCGTTCCTCACACGTGCACTGGTGCGAAGGATATGTATCAAGAATACAACGAGGTCCGTGGGGAAGTTGCTTTGCCAAAGGAGGATTTGATTGCGCTCAATGATGTCACGAATCAAGTGTGCGAGAAGTTTGGAGTGCATCCTCAGTACACAAATGTTGCAAGCATGTTCAATAATGGCGAATTGAGCTGGTTTACTAACACTGGTGTTTTGGACAAAGAAACGGACAAGCACAATTACTGGAGAGACACAACGACTCAGCTATTTGCTCACAACTGGATGCAACAAGCGGCGCAGAGGATTGATCCATTCAAGGAAGCATTTGGAACTGGTGTGCTTGGTAGAATCCGAGATGCCGCTACAAAGCAGGGTCGTAGTGTTGGGGCCTTTTCTATTGATTGGAGCGCTGCAGCAACAAGTGGTATGCCTGGAGTCAACCCATCGGCATTGATTCTGAACAGAAACGGCGTCACAAAGTTCAACGAGAATCCATCAGCGGATGATATGCTGTACACGATCAAGCAACTAAACGCTGATGTCGAAGCAGAAAGTGGAGCCTTCTCCGATCTTTGGGCCGATCATTTCACAAATGCGCTCGCTAACAATGAAAGGCTCTACAATACACTCTCAACCAAGACCACCCAAACTAACTTTCCCAACGAGCATCTTTCACGTCAACTTGAGATGGTAGCGAAGATGATGGATTCTCGTGGAGAACGTGGGTCGGATGGAGATCTTTTCTTCTGCTCCAAGGGTGGCTTCGATACTCACTCAATGACCTTGGATAATACATTCAGATTGTTTGGAGAATTGGATGCGGCCTATGGAGCGTTCCGTGAGGAGTTGGTTAGCAAGGGAATTTGGGATCAAGTAACTTTGGTCACAGTTTCTGACTTTGCCCGTACTCTCAATCCTAACGGCAACTTGGGTGTTGATCACGCATGGGGAGGTAATTATGTGATAATGGGTGGTGCCGTGAAGGGAGGAAAGATCCATGGGACATATCCTGACAACCTCACAGATGATGGGCCTAGGATGCTGGGAAGAGGCCGTGCCATTCCTGAAACGGGATGGGAGGTAGTCTTCAAAGCGACGGCAGAATGGTTTGGAGTTCCCTCTTCTGACATGCCTGAGATTCTTCCCAACATGGATTCTTTCCCGCGTGCGGATTACTGGATTCCAGCGGCGGATGTGTTTAACATGATTTAGGAAAACTTACTCCTGGGGGAGAGAGTAAAAAGGGGATAGTTAATACCTAGAGATAAATTGTTTGTTTGCATTATTAGATTCTACTCGGCCCCTAGCCTTCTGATAGCGTGTCTAACTCTATCTACTTATGTGCATGCGCCTTTCCGATATCCAAAATTGCTCCAAAGAAATACTGTGGAAGAGGAGGGGAGAGGATTTGAGCCTGTGGATCGATGCCACTCATTCCGCCCACAACTCATCTTGTAGGAAAGCAGGCAGTTCTCGATTTGGATACTAACGACAGAATGACACGCATGTCTTCACTTTTGCATGCACCAACACCTATCTCATTCAAACATTGCATATGCTTCGGCTGAAGGAGGATCATTGACCAGGAATTATATATTTACTACAATACTAACCTTATCTGACCTGGACTTGGGCGAACTTCAATATGCGCATGAAAAAGTGCGAAGGAATGACCTACTTTGTCAAATCAACTTGTGCTACCTCCCAGCAACCAAAGCTTGATGTGCCAAAAAGGATCGACACAATCGCTTAAGTTAGTTCGACTACTCAATTTTCACCCAGACCGATGCTTTCTCATTCTCATGCCCTCAGTCAAACGTCTGAGTCTGAGAGAGCATCCAAAGCCCGTGCCCACTTCCTTCTATCCTCTCTATATCTCTTCTTAGTGCAAGAGCAGTGGCCTCAATGGAATTTTTCGATCAAGATTATTGCTCCACACCAAATACGGTTGACTCAAGAGTAGAGAGATGTATAGAAATTATAGAGAAGATAATAGCTATTCACGGCCAAGGCTGTTTGAGTAACTTCTTTAACTTTAAGTTTAAGCAGCACGAGATGCCTTTTCGTGTTGAGCGTTCAGCAGCAGATGAAGACGACACATCGACTTAGCCAACACAGCCTAGATAGAGACGTTTTTTTTACACTCTCTCGTGAGTGCACATGATTTGAATTTTCTTGGCCGCATGATAGATCGATATTTAGCCTGCGAAGACATGAAAAAGCATTCAATATATCCCGGCCTACCACGTCTCTCCTGTGATTCTGACGCTGCGATGCAGCTGCATTAAGCTTCTTCTCTCGGTCTATGAAGGATTACTTCTCTGTGAGTCTTTACAGACTGAATGAGAGCAGAGAATATAAGGTGTTTTAGTCTGACATGAGAGCAAGGCGCCTTGCATTGCATTGCTAAAGCTGTAGAAGGGGGCGATTGACGGGCAAGAATCGCATAGTCCGTGATGCCCCCTAAATAACTCTCGACTCGAATCACCTTCATCGGAGAAGAGAGAAGAAAATCCAACCATTTCCTTTTCATCAACGCACAACGCAGAACGCAGTAGCATAAGAAGTAGTACGCCACTACTGGCTGTGTCTATCGATAGATCAGCATCAAATCAAGACATGCAGACCCTCCCCAGCGGCGAAGTAGTAATAACCCCCCGCAATTTCAAATTGCTCGAGGAATTGGAGCACTCTGAAAAAGGGCAGGGCGATATGAGCATTTCGTACGGGCTGGTGGACAGCAGTGATATTTTCATGGGGGAGTGGAATGGCACTATTTTGGGTCCTCATCGGGTGAGCTGAGTGTGAGATATTGTAATGATTGATTATTTGTTTTTATTTGATGCGATTATTATTGGAGTGCGAGTGAGGCAGCAAGCACTTCTCTCTGGAATCAATAATATATGAGTCTCAACTTTTTCTCACAAAAATATCTCTCTTTATCCGTATATTGTATCGCTGCGACGATCGACAATGCCGTGAAACTTATCGAATAAATAAATTCACAATATATATACATATATACAGACCCAGCACGAAATGCGTTTCTACGAACTGCGCATCTCCATCCCCGAAAGCTACCCCGCCGTACCCCCCAAAGTCCGCTTCGTTTCCAAAATCAACATGAGCTGCGTCGATTCCAACACTGGGGAGATTGTCTATTCCAAAGTCCCGGCTACGAGAAATTGGAATCGAAATATGGGCATGGAGCAGGTGTTGATTAGTTTGAGGGCGGAGATGGCTAGTCCGGACAATCGTAAGATGAGGCAGCCGGAGGAGGGGACTACGTTTTAGTTTCATTAGAGCATGTGATGTGCGAGTGCAGCGAGCTGATCAATGCTAGCTCTCAGATATGGCGAGACAACAGCAGCAGTACTCGACAAGCTTTATTTGATGGGGGGAACGTGGATAATGGAACAGTTGAACATATGTAATCGCAATAACTCGCGCATAGATGGGGGAGACGGTAAAATCAAACGTGATTCGACATTAGGTCAATACGTAGTGGAGAGAGATATAGGACAATATTTTCTTCTACAATCAATCATCTTTTTATTATCTCTATCCGGCCAATTGAGATCATTATATCATCCATGACTTTCGACTTGCCCTATTCAATAGTTTTTGCCATCCATTTCATGTCATGGTGTGAGTCATAGCCACAGCACTCTAGCTACCTGCATCTCCACCTGTTCACAACCCCACTCCTAATGAAAGAACACCTGCGGAAGACCAAATATCAAAGTCAACAATGTAGGCGGGACAGAAAACCAACATCCCCACGAGGCACGTGCCGCAGTAATATACCCAGAGAGCATACATGCCGTAACACTGACCACGAATGCATCCTCTCCTGTCAAGTACAAATTCTCAATAGTAGTTTGGGGATGTAATGCACGTTGGACATCGGATCCGTCAAATCGAGCGATATCGTGATCCAAGGCGTAGACTTCCCCATGGCAGCGGCCGAGGAACTTGTTCATTGTGATGGGAGTTCCCAAGCAAGTGTAGACGACGTGACCTCGAGCCTTGGGGAAGTGAAGGTAGAATGCTTCGAGGTAGCTGTTGGTCAGCGTTTCTTTGAGGGTCACATACTCTGCGTCCTTTTCACGTTCTTCATGTGTAGTATTCGCCCATTTATCGAATAGACTGCTCTTCACTACAGCAATCACTTCCGATGTGGACTTGTTTGGGTGAGTGAGGGGCCAGTCCGGGTCTTTGGCACTCTCGTTGCTTATAAATAGGAAGGGAGTTTCTTCAGCAGTACTCAAATCTGCGACGTTGAGATAGGTCAAGTGTGTTAGAGAAAGAACAAGAACGACCAACCTGTATTACATCAAGAGAGGGACAAACTCACCAGCCGAGGTATCTTCCAACATCTTTTTGAATGCCTCGTCGTGTTCCCAATCATGAACGTGCCAAATGTTTTGAGCAAGAAGTCCCAAATCTTCGTCCGATCGGTCCAAGCCAATAAAGAGAGATAAATCCGAAATACAAGGAGAGACTTTGCTACTACCTTCCTTTGTTGATACCTCGAAAACTCCATCGTCAACTTCTAAAACCGAAACTTTCTTATCCTTGTGTAAAAGTGATCGTTGGGTAGCACCAGCCTCGCCAACCACGAGTGCATGCTTGGCATTATCATCGCCATCGATACCGAATGTCTTCATGATTCCAGCATCACTCACAACAAATTTCCTGACCAAAACATCAACGCCGTGAATACGAACTCCATACGCAGAGTGTTGGCCAAACATGTTCTTCATCGTGAGTACTTGTTCCACAGGACTTGATGCAAATACGTGTCCTCCACGTCGTTCGATAGCTGCTACGAGTGTTTTGGCAATCGATTTTGATCCTCCTCTGGGGAAATAGGCCCCGGCTTTGTAATGACTGCATGAAGCAAGACAATTGTTAGAAGCTGAGATGAAAGAACTGAGCTAGAAAGATGTGCAGAGTATAAAGAACTCACGTATCCAATAGAGCCGTCATGAAGAAAGGGCATTGTGCTGGGGGCGTTCCATGATCGCCTAAATAGAACGTTGAACGAGGGTAAGAAGATATGATGAGAGATATGATCAACAGATAGAAGGCAAGAGACGATAATCAAAGTAATCTCACCCCAATGATACGTCAAAGCTCCAGCCGCCTGAGAGGAGAATCCACACTCTCTCAATACTTCAATAGTGGATCGGAGAGCGTAACGGCGATACGGCAGACATATGAACGGCCATGCTAATCTGAGTACCAATGGATGCCACAACTTCAGTTGAAACACGACATAACTCCAGAATTTAGCACAGAACTTTGCTCGATCAAACCGCTTCCATGATTCGGCTTTAATTCCAAAGTGCTCAGTAAGGACTTTCCTGTTTAGATCGTGGTCATCTGTCATCTCGATCCTCTCACCAGTCGTACCATTGTAGATAACGTCATATGTTTTATCGATTTTGTTCCACTTCAGCTGCCCGTCACTAATTTGATCGTAGAGGTTCTTCACGACTGAACTCATTCCTCCCACGTAATGCACGCCTGTGTCAAAGGTGAAGTTATCTTTAGTGAAGGTATGCGTACATCCACCCACAACGCTGTTTTGCTCAAAGACTGCGACCTTGAATCCCTGCCTTGCAAGGACAGCCGCGTTACTGAGAGCTCCAATGCCAGACCCGATGATTGCCACGTCAATGCTCCCGCTTAGGTCTCGTAATGTCTGTTTGGAGGCAAAGTGCTGGAGCTGAGAGGAGTCAATAGCATTGTATTTGGGCAATTTCTTACTCTTCATGTGTAGCTTTGCTCTGCGGATGAGAAAGAACCACGCGGCGAAAATGAAGATGAGAGGTATGAAGTAAGCCAATAAGCCCCCATCGAAGTCAAAGCCCCGCGTTGTGATAATCTCTTGTAGTGTTATTAAATTCATTTTGATGTATTATAGGTTGTGTTGTTTTATGTGTTTTGCGCCTGCATGCTTTTCCCAGCAAGGGCAAGACTAAAGAGCAAGCTTGGTGTCAGAGCAAGAGAGCTGTCACGGCGGGGTTCGCATTTTCTGTTTCTGGCGATTGTTGGGAAGTTCAGAAATTTTGTAATAGTCGTTCATTGTTACTTTGTTTAGTGGACCTAATTGACTATTTCCAATCTAGGCATATATGACAGGATGATTTATGCTTTAAATTTGTTATGTGTAGTAAAAGCTCCAGAATTTGGCCATGGTTGGCATCATTTTGTGCGATGCGCGAGAGGGATAGCCAAAATCGGCCCAACTGATTTTTATAAGACTCGTTACGTCATTTGTAGGAGAAAGATGAGCGGGTTTTTGATGTTCAGGCCAAATCTCCGAAATCCGTCAACTTTTGACTTTGCCCTCCAAAAAAACAATCAATCATGCCGATCTCGCTACGCACCACCAGCTCTCGCAACCATTCATTCAATCATGCCGACAGACAGCATCATAAGGAGCTCTCGCAGCCACTCATTCA
>JALLBH010000739.1:0-12783 GCA_036940005.1 Skeletonema menzelii
CCTTTGAGCGCAATGGCAGACGAGCAAGAACCTAGGTCCAGTGCTTGCACTTGATTTGTGCTTGAAAACCAAAATTTGTAAGTAGAGGCCTACGTAGGAATTAGTAAAAATCATCGCTATCTTATTCACATCATTCATCGATGAGACATGAGAACACCAAGCTAGCTACAGAGCGAACGAACATCAGCCATAAAAGCAACTCTCGCTCACCAATGATGAAGACATCCCTCTCACCTCGATGCTCTCCGGCCACAACATCATCGTCCTCAATGCCGACAGTGTCAAATTATAATATAACTTCTTCCGAGCACGGACAAGAAGATAATAATGACGGCCAAGTGAAAGTAATAATTTGTTGCACGAACGAAGACAAAGTTCATCAGCTCACAACACCAACAGCTAGAGATCGTCCAAATGCACCAGTGGCAAATGCTTTAGAACACGACGATAAACGACCTCATGCGCCGGTGGCCAAATTGCTATTGCACGAAAACGAAAGGAAGCAGCGACAAGAGCCGTTCCACTCGGATGATACTACTGATGCATCATTCTTGGTTGCGCCGCCTCCTCAGTCTCCAAATAATAATACTCTTGCCCATCATTCATCAATGCCCTCTCCGCCGACAATCGTCTCGTCGCCGAATCTGACCTCACCACACATTCCGGCGGCTCCCCCAACAACTCCCTATTCTCCATTCGCTGCATCTGCCAATCAACGAGTCTTCCCAACCGTTCCAACATTCGCTGCACCAAATTTGAACAATGGACCCCCCGAACCGTCAACTACAACTTGCTCCTCTACCAGCAGTTTCAATTCTTCTTCTTCTTCTTCCAACGACCCCAACAAAATCATCACCACCCTCCTCACCTCCCCCACACACAACCCCTTCACATCCAACCCACAAACCACCCATCTCCTCCGCACCCATCTCCTCCAAACCCACTCTATTGAATCAACCCGCATAAACTCACATACCACCCACGAAACATCCAACTACACATCAATCACCGAATACCGCCACGCATTGGCACGAGAAAGACGTCATTCCCTCTCACTTGCCATTCAACTTGCACATTACAAATTTCTATCCAAGTACCAATCGTGTTCGCTGTATTCCAATTTGGAAATGAGCGAGGAGGGACGGATGAATAGGATATTGAAGAATATTGATTGTATGAAGAAGGATATGGAAGAAGAGAAGATTAGGTGTGTGATGGAGTTGGAGAGGGAGGAGGAGGGGATTGTGAATGGGTTGATGGGACGGTTGGAGGATGTTAGGAGGGAGAAGAGGATGTTGGAGGAACGGGTTTATAGTGGTAGTGGTGGGGATGAATTTGAGAGGATGGTCAAGATGATGGAGGAACAGAAGAAACAACAACAGTATGAACAGCAGTATGAGCAGCAGGGACAACAAGAGCAAGGAGGAGTTTCAAATTTGGTTGGAACTTTTGGTCGTATGCAAGTGGATGCACAAGATACTACTACAAAGTGCACTGGTTCCAATACTGGTGACTCAAATGGTGCATCTTCCTGTAATACAGAACCAACACCGTCGACTCCTTCGGCAATTGATGTATTCCCTTGCTTAAAGGAAGATGATGATGAGGAGGAGGAGGAGGAGGACGAGGATTTTAACGATGATATTTTAGGAGAACGTCATCATGATGCTGAAATGGAAGAAGAGTTGGAAAAGATGTTGAAAATGAAAGAATCCAAGAAAAAGGAAAGCGGATAAGTGCCTTGTTGTGGTGTGGGGGTGCTCTCTTTGCTTTTTGGAGGAGTAAAGTATTGTCATGTTGTGCTTTCTGTTTGTTGTGAGATCACTGAAGTACTTATGTTAGTTCGTCAAAATTGTAACGTTAAATTATTTCCATTCTATCACTATTTTCTACAAAATCTCACTACGCCGCGATGTTGCTACACAATAACTTTCGGAGGGGGAGTCTGATGACTACACACTATCACTAATTTTCTACATTCTCACTACGCCGCGCTATTTGTACAAGGCAGATGATTCTGAGGGGGAGATATAAGACTACACTGATCTTGGATATACTGAGCATACTCATCATGTCTCTTCCAACCTTCTCGTTTCTGTCTTGCTCTCCAACATTTTCGTGATGCCTTTTGCATCTCCTTGATTATCCCAACATGGGCACCACTTGCTATAGCAAGTTCAATTGGGTTCATTTCTTCATTGTCTTCAATGTTGACGGAGCTTGGTGCCGACTTTAGAAGTAACCCTACCGTCCAGAACATGTTCTGATCACATTGGAGGGAGTTGGCACCCTGGTTCTTTTGTAGATATTCCTCACAGACATAGTGCAGGGGAGTCTTCCCTAGGGCATCTTTAATGCCGGCACTAGCGCTGTTTGAGTTGATCAGAAAGGACATCATGTCTGGGCCGGCACCGTTGAGAGCAGCTACATGTATTGGGAACCGCCCATCGCTGTCTGTTTGGTACAGCGAGTTCCAATATTTCGTAGTTAGGATCAGAAGGACATCCTTCGGGGCTTTGTGCGAACAGGCGTGATGTATTATGAGTTCTTTGGTGACCGGTCCGTCCTCGTCTTGGATGTCAACGTCGTCCTTTGGCTTGGTTAGGAGTTC
The DNA here is from genome assembly GCA_036940005.1 of Skeletonema menzelii. NCBI lineage: Eukaryota > Bacillariophyta > Thalassiosirophyceae > Thalassiosirales > Thalassiosiraceae > Skeletonema > Skeletonema menzelii. The sequence goes on from JALLBH010000739.1 coordinate 2,612, forward strand.
TTGTATGTCCGTCCATCTCTCATTTGCAATCATATTGCAAAGATTAGGACCATCTCTCTTGGGGGCGATCGGCTCATTATCATCTTCGTCGACGTCGAGATCAATAGTTGGTTGTCTCTTTTCCACAAGATGCTTGCGGTCAAGTCGTCGTGAGGAGACTCGAAGCGGCTGAAGGTTCAACACAGCAGATTTCAACATCATGATGCTATGAAGAATTGCTCTGCATTATGTTTATGGTCACGTTGTGTTGTCCTCTTGTGGTGCGGGATTACACACTTAAAGTAGCGCTGATTGATTGAATTCAGTAGCCACCTTCAAAAATTCATTGTGGCGACTCCGGCCTCCGGCTAGCTTAGCTCTCTCTCTAGAGCAAATTTTTGCCGCCACCTACTTATTCCAAGCAGTTTTCTGTGCAGTCTGACGGATGATTGGTCCAGGTTAGACACATTCCACGTTCCACTTCCGGAAGACGATGGGGTTGGAATCAGTACAGGCCCGAGAGATAACCTTAAATCTCGTTTAATTACCCTTCGATTCGCTTCTTTGTTGTTCCCAACACGCCAGCGTACCGGAAATGACTTCATGACGTTCGTCAAACAAAACATTGATTATGATGATTTTACAGTCCATCGGGAATGTTGCATGCAGCTTTGATGTGGTCCACGCACTCAGCAAAGTTCAAGATATCTCCCTCTCTCTCTCTCTAGCTAGAGAGATAGATAGAGAGCCAGGCCATCTCTTGCAACAATACGCTGAAGAAGATTTACTTGATTGGTAATGATATCGGTGATCGTGGGATTACAAAGTTTGCAGATGAACTAAAGCAGAATTAGACCTTGGAGGTCGTAGGTCTATCAAACAATCAAATTGGTGACAATGGCGTAGCATCCTTGGCAGATGCCCTCGAGACTAATCACTCAATCCGGAAGTTATACCTATCAACAAACCTCATCAAAGCAGAAGGAGCAAAATTGCTAGCCGGTGCCTTGGAAGTAAACACATCTCTCCAAGAATGTTGGCTCAATGACAATAGCATCGCTGCTGAAGGTGCAGAGGCTTTTACCGACTGCCTCAAAGTAAATCAATCATTGCGACAGCTGCATCTCTGGGGCAACAAGATTGGGGACGCAGGTGCATCACTGATGGCGAGCCCACTCAAGTTTAATCATTCTCTGCGCATGCTTTGCCTGAGCAATAACTCAATTGGAGATTTAGGCGCCATGGCTTTTTCTCAGGCACTCATTAACAACCAACATATCAAAGAGTTATTGATGCTGTTTGATAATGAGATTGGCGACGAAGGTGCTGCGAGGTTAGCAAAGACACTCGAGTCTAATCTCCCGATCAACAATCTATATCTATATCTGGAAATAAGATCAGCATTGATGTAGTGCTTGTACTCGAATCTTACGATATGCGGTCCGGACTTGAACAATACAAAAGAGCAAAGCTACAGAAGTATGTACTTCTTGTAAAAACTTCAACACGACAAAGCATTTGCATTTGCTTTCTGGAGAACACTCTGCATAGAAATTATTGTCATTATAATAATCAAAGGTTTCATCAAAGGAAGGAATGCGACAAGTGGGTCAAATTACTTTGCTTATGGAAGGAGGAGCAAATAATGAATTGTGATGCGTATTGTGCTGCATTGTCGAGGATGCATGAGAGATGAGCCACATTGTGACCAAAATAGTTGGGTGAGACGTTGCTGCAGCAGGGGGGAATAGGTTGCGCCAAGATCAGGCATTGTATCATCAAATTAGTGTGGTAAATACCTCATATACCCTCACTCACTGTGTAGAATTCCATAGCTCTCTATCCTTTTTCGATGAATAATCAACCTCAGCATTATGTTTTTATGATGCATTGATGATGTAACTATGAAATATTTATGTGTCGTATGCAAATAGGAAGTGTTCATCTACCATCTACCATCATCGTTTTGGCTCATACATTTGCTGTCTGAGTAATGAACGGGTGCTGCAATCCCTGCGCGGGACTGATCCTACCTTGTGCCTGTTACGTCAACATCTGAAGTATCATGTCCACAAACCTGTCGTGATCCTCACACGATTTCTCTTTTGTACAAGCCCTGGAAATTGCTTCTTTCGGTGATGCGTTCGGATTGTGGCTTGGGGTGATTGCATTTGTCTTACCCCTGGCAGATTGCTTGATCGTCCACTCGCCCTCTTTCTTTCGAAAAAACTTCCGCTGAAGCTTTTTCTTCAACTGATTTATCATTTCATCTGGAGGCATCCCCAATATCTGTGGAAACGAATTATTTAAGAGGTTAACAACAAAAGGCTTTCAAAAGTTTGCTATTTCAAAGCCAAAGCACTAATAATGCTGTACACAAGCGAAGCTTCCTTTTTGTGCTTGACTCACCGCAACAAATTTGTTTACCATCTGAACCTCATCTGACCCAGAAAACAGCGGTTTGCCCGTATACAACTCTACAAGCATACATCCAAGGCTCCACATATCAATTGAAGCGCTATACGGCAGTCCCAGAATCACCTCGGGACTGCGATAGAATCTGCTTTGAATGTACGTATACGACTTCTCACTAGACTTACACGCAGACCCAAAATCAATCAATTTGATGCCATTTCGCATTGGGTTATCGAGCATGACATTCTCTGGTTTCAAATCACAGTGTATGATGTCAACGTCAGGTCGAGCTAGATAGGCAAGAGCCTGGAGAAGTTGTTCCGCAAACATTCGTACCACATCCAGCTTGAGGCCGCGAAACTTTGTATCGACGAGAAGTTGGTACAATGTCATAGTGAGTGGTTCAAAGACGATGCATTGGTGGTCATTGTGCATGAATGTATTCAATAGGCGTACTGCAAGGCATGGAAAATATGTATATAGGCAAGGGTAGATGAGTGGCAGACTTCATGAAATAATATGACCGAATTCCCACGCCTACAACAAAAAAGCAACATACCAATACTCTCTCGCCCCAAAGCATCTTTCATCTGTATACGCGTCAAAAGTTCAATCTCCGTTTGAGCTTGCAAAAAGAAATTCTGCTGCGGTGTAGAACGTTTGATAATTTTGATTGCCACCTCACAACTCGTATGTGTATCCACAGCCTTGACCACCTGACCAAATGCTCCCTTCCCCATCCGCTCTACAAGTTTGTATCGTCGATTGCCAATCATTTCATCGGGAGCAAAGTTGTAATCCAAGTTTTGACATGCTGGAAAGTCAAATAGGACTCGTAAATGTTCCGCCTTGATCAATTGAGGCTCCATGGTGATACTTTCAAAATGAATTTCACATTCGCCTGTCACTCGATTGATTGATCTTACGTCTCCGATCTTGCCATTGAGGTGAGCTTGATGTTGAATACATCCATGGCAAATTACTGGTGTGCCCAATGTTGGAATGATACTCTTGCTCGGAAACACGATGATTTGTGGTTGTTGCGGTGGATGTGGTGGTTGTTGTTCCTTACTGATGCTATTACTTCTTCTAGACGACGTTCCATCACTACAACTATTATTCATAATGGGACCCTGCACCATACAATAACTGTCCTCATCCGACATGTACCTCAAAGCTCGAAACACACAACTATTCCCCAAATATTGTACAATCACAAATCGTAACTTCTTCTGCATCAAGGCCAACTGGGCAGCTTGTGTACAACTATGACTCGATCCAAAAAGACGTTGACTTGTTTCAATTATTTTGAGTAGGAATCTTTCTGATTCAATCATTCGATCTAAATTGGACAGTAGGAATGTGTAGGATAAACAACTGAACATTATATTTTGTTGTTTGCCAAGAGCATCGTCATCACCATCGTGTTGTTGATTGCAGGATGATGATGATGATGTTGTTGTTGTATCTAGAAAATTGCGGAAGGAATTCGACAAGTGGGTCAAATTACTTTGCTTATGGAAGGAGGAGCAAATAATGTATTGCATTGCGTATTGTGCTGCATTGTCGACGATGCATGAGAGATGAGCCACATTGTGACCAAAATAATTGGGCGAGACGTTGTTGTTGCTGCTGCTGCTGATTCGAAAATCTTGGACGAGTGGTGGCGATGACTTCTTGAAATGGGGGGAGGACGAGGATCTTTTTGGTTTTAGACAAATATTGCAAAACATCAAAGAAGGGGTGGAGGAGGGGAGAAGAATGTTGCAGTTGTCTGCACTTCTTCCTCCTCTTTCGGGTAGAGCCGCGTCAGTAGCTGTTCTCTTTGCCATGGCTGGCTCAAGATCTCTTGCCTGCCTTTTTGGTCCTTCTCCCTTCCTTCTCCCTTCTCGTTTCTGTCTCAGAGATCCCGGCGGTTGTGTCGCATCGTGGTTGCAGTCACGATTTGGAGCGGTACCAATCAGACATCAGATGGTCATCGTCGACCGTGCGTCGCCGTCATCGGTCATCGGCGGCACGCACACACGAATTCTTTTGCAAGATTTTTTGCATTCCTCCAGCCTCCATGACTTCCGCAGGAACTACTCTCAAGTAAGGTCCACCCATCATCATTGACTAATCGCATCACACACATCTTGTTCTAACTATCATGGAGGCAGTCGACATTCTCTTTCCATGGCGCAAACGCCCCTCTCCTCAATCTCAACAACAGCCACAAAAACAAGCTCCACCATCCTCCCCCTCCGTTAGCAAAAGCACTACTGGTCCCTCATCATATTCCCTCCCCCATCCAAACGTCATGTTGTACAACTACACCTCCGAATCGGCCCGAATGTTCGACACATCTACCGCTGGTGGAACATCCATGTCTCGTCGTCGTACTAGTGATGTAACACAAAATGATGATGAAGGGACATTTGTCGGAGATCGACGAGCTATATTGCGAAATGCCAAGCAATCGTCGTTCAATTCTCAATCTCAACAACATACTGGTACCATGTATAATGATACGACGACTATTGGTACTGCCGATAACTATCGTCAGCAACAACAGCAACAGCCGCCATATGAGGGGACAGATGATCTCATATCCACGTATTCCATGGAAATGAGTACCGATAAACAATATATGCAATCTCGTCAACAGCCTTCTCGTCGGTTGCCTCCTCGTGGTATGGATGGTAGTGATCGTGGTGGGAATAATAGTAGTTTTATTAGTGCAAGTAGTCTGCCTAAATATCGTGGCGGCGGAGGCGGAGGGGGAGGAGGGTTGGATTATTCCAATCGAAGTGCACTTAGTGATCGTAGTGGTGGTTCAGGACCGTATTATCAAAATCAATATGGTCCTTCTTCTTCTCAAGGTGGTGGATACTCTCATCCACGTCAACAGAGACAACATCAACAACAAGTGGGGGGTAGTATGCGTCGCAACAGTCACATCATCGAAGAAGATGATGAATACTACAACGACCAAGAAGAAGATGATGACCTCATCATCGACGATGAAAGAGAATCCCTCCCAATCTCACCCTATCGTCAACTCATTGATGCCATCAACATGTCCATTCTACCCACCTCTCTGCGTCTCTCATCCTTGGCTCAGGCATGTGAATTCTTTGATCATCGGGATAAATCGATACATGATGCAGAGTTACGTGAGGGTGCGGCATTTGTGTTGTATCACAAGTTGGCATTTGTTCTAAGGTTGAGTCGTTGTGGGGAGATTGATGGGGAGATGGAAGAACGGGCCAAGTTGATGATGGAGGGGAGTTCAGTTGGTGTTGGTGGTGGTGGGACTACGAAGGATAATGTCCATCTAAATCATCTTCTTGGTGGTGGTGGTGGTAGTAGTAGTAGTGGAAGAAACATGATGATGACAATGAATCATCAACATACCTATCAACGTCATCTTGCCAACTCGACACAACTCCAAAAACAATCGGAGCATGATAAGGAAATTGCCATGATTTGTAGCTGTCTTGAAATGATCCATCGTGCCAATCCAGATGCCATTGCTCAAACTTGGGATGAATGCGGGGTGGAAATATTACCATTGTTGGTTAGTGTGTTGGAACGTCCGTTTCAAAAGATTGAACGTGCTGTGTGGAATGCACTTTATAATCAGAATGTGAGTGGTGGTGGTGGTTGTGGTGGTGGGGTTGGTGGAGGTGGTGCGAATAATGTTCCGGGGAGTTTGGAACGGGCTGTGGCCATGGCGGTGACGAGGGATCAAAAGTTGGCGGTACAGAAGGTTACGAAAGTGTTGGCCATGTATTCGTTGGTGCCTGAAGCTAAGAGTCCGATGTGTCAGTGTGAGGGGATGTTGAGGTGGTTGACACGGATTATTGATACTCATAATTATAATCGGGTGAAGCCTGGTACTCCTGCGTTTGGGGGGAGGGCATCATTTCGGGGGGCGGGGAATAGTGCAAGTGGAGTAGGTGGGGGAGGAAGTACCCTGCGCGGTAGTTTCAACTCGATGTTGTCTGAGGAGGCAAAGAAGGATAGTGCCAAACGTCTTGAACTTGCCTCACGTGCCACAAGTGGATCGGGACTGTACATGACAGAAGCTGCTAGGTTCAATACTATTGCCACGCTCACCAATCTTGCCGCCCTTGAGTCAAATCGTATGCCCATGTTGTTGGAGCCTGGGTTGCTCGATAATATCTGCCGTGCCGTCCACAATGAGCACAGTGACGTTCCCAAGCAATGTTCAGCACTGGCCATTATGAATCTTAGTAATGGCGATATGGACAACGTGCCTGAAATGGCCAGTAATGACATGGTCCTTGAGACATTATTGAAGTTAATCAGGGAAGTTAACCCCGAAACGAGGAGAAACGCAGTCGTGACGATATTTAATATTGCCTGCAGCGATTTGAATACGGTAAGATTGGCACGTTACCGCGATGGAATGATATTGGAGGCGCTCACTGAACTGGTGGGGAGTGATGACCCCGTTCGTCTTCATGATGAGGCTCGTGCCAATGCTGCTGAGACTTTGTTTAACATGGCTTGTTCAGATATTTCGGAAACGACTGATAGAATGGCCAATCATGCTGGTTTATTGGAGTGCCTGGCGGTGGTTCTGCGAGGGGAACATACTGGTTTGGAGGTGAAAATGTACTGTTCGGCAACATTGCGTCGAATGGCTGAATTGATCCGCCACCCAATGATTGCTCAGGGTGCATTACTCTCGGCGCTTGTGAAGGCGGCAACTTGGACGTCTACTGATTGTATTGCGGAAGCTTTCAAGGCGCAAGCAAGTGAACCGGAGAACTGTGTTATTGTGGCTCATCATCACGGCTTACTCAATGCATTGAGTCGATTGGCTTTGACTAGTGGGGATGATGCAGACGTCGATAAAGTCCGACGTGCTGCAGTGGGTGCAATTGAATTGATGAGTAGGCAAGATGAAGCAAGGGCTCTGCTTGCTCGTAACGAAGGAATCATCATGGCACTGACGAAAGCATCATACGGTGATGAGGGATCGTTGAAAGACGAGTCGTTGACAAGGCAAAGTATGATGTCCGAGATGGATGAAGCCACATTTGATCAATCTTATGGTAGGTTTGAAGGTGACGAGGACGAAGAGGCCTCTGTACAGTCAAGGAGAATTCAGCTCGCACTTAAGAATCTCGTCTCTGCCATGTAGTTCAAAGAAATGCAGAATAAATTTTGATAATATTTAGTAGGAGTGTAAATAAAAGATTGAACAGAAGTTTCGCTCGCTCTTCCCTCTCTCGAGGTATGGTAATTGTAGGCCCAAGATACGGGGCTGAAACAGCACGACCGCCTCCTTGGGAACGAAACAGGTACTCTAAGTTAATAAGTAGGTAAAAGTAGGTAAGTACGAGGTATTTTTTCTTCCCTGGCACTCAGGTTGTCATTCCCGAACCGAGTTCCTACCTTTGATTTGCAAGATCTCTCAGTAGAGGTTACAACAAGGGATAAAGGACACACGCGTCCAGCAAAACACATCCCGTAACCAAACATGTGCAAATCAAGATCGATTAGTTGCTGTGTTTTGCGGAATTGGTATGAAATCCTACGTTTTCTACGCGAGTGCACATTTTGTCGTGGATTCGTCTCGCCTCCATCCTCGCGTTATTTGTACATGAGCTTGTTCTCATAATTTTTGATTGCTTCAAATTCAAATATCATTATCATCAACTAACACATCATAAACATCATCATCATGAAGTTCTACCTCCTACTCCTAGTTCTAGCCGCTGCCCTGGCTGCGTCCACCACCAGCGTTTCTGCCGCTGTAAGTTGCTGCGCTTGCTTTTTATATACGTGCCCGTGAGGTCTTCTTGCCCTCTCTGTCTCTGCTTACGATTGCTAATTGCTAACATCCCCCCTACATTTATATTCTAAATCCATCCTCTCGTAGAGCCCTGCCAGTGGAATCGCTGACTTTTCTGAAGACTTTGCCATCGAGTCAGCTGGCTACCCCGACGTTGAAGACTACTTCGATCCTCAAGACCTTGGCTTAGTCGAGGATGTCGAGGATGACGAGGAACTCTTGACGACGAATCGCAACCCAGCCACCTGCAAAACAAACTGCGGCTGTCCCTTCAACGATCTTAGCTGCACTTTTGCCGCTTGCAAGAGCAACTGTAAGTGTCAGAATGGTGGATGCGCAATGCCCGCATGCGAGAGCAACTGCAAATGTCAGGTAAGTTCGGAATATCGAATAGGATTTTCATTCCGGTTCCGGATCTACTACTACTACTTTTCGGATCTACTTGTGACTTGTGAACGACCCTTTTATATATCCCTATCTCCAACATGATCCGCTGTTTCACCGTTAAATGTTCAATCCACAGGGTGGAAACTGCCCCATGCCCAATTGCAAAAGTAAATGCAAATGTTCCGAAGGAGGGTGCGAGGTTGAAAACGAGGAGTTCTTGCAAGCTATGGAACAGGAACCCAAGGCTACGGGTGCAATGGAAACTAACGCCGCTGCCGTTTGGGGGGACGAAGACATTCCAGAGTGCGTACATTACTCAACTGCGGGTGACGATCAGGTAAGTAGTAACAAGTTGTATCGCAATGGTGTTGGTCTGTGCTTATGCACAATTGTTATATGTTCGTGCCTAACCTCTTCATGCCGCTGCTGCTGCTGGCCGTCACATTTTACATTTTAGCGTGCCTGCGGACCTGGTGCTGTTTGCGCGGGCGCTCCCGGAAACCAGGGCTGCGATCAACGAGGTTTGGTAAACCCAACTTGTTTGACATCCAGTTGCAATCAGGACGGATCTAAAAATCCTGACTGTAAGGGTAAGTGCTCTAATCAACTGCTCTGATTGCATGCATCTACGAATAAAGTCATCTGACAATCTCCTTTCTCAAATTATATATATTTGTACATAAAGGCGGAAAATGTTCTCAAATCGGTGCCGAGGGTAATCTCAGTTGTCTTGGTTCCAACTGCTGCTGGATGTGAGTTGTAAATGCACACATGTTTCGCTAATTATCTTTCTCTCTCGCAAAATTTATGTTTCTTATCTTTGAATGAACGTTCCATACCTGCTCTCACAGTGATGACAAATACCCAGGCACATGTTTTGCTGGATGCCACAAGAATGCGAAGGGATGCCGTGGCCGTGAATTTGATGAAGATGAAGTTGAGGCAGTCAAGACCTTCCTTCGTTCTGGCTAAAATCTTGGAATTGGAATGAAGTATGTATATGTGTATGAGCATGTCGTGTAGGTTTGGAGAACATTGAGAAAACAAGCCGATGCCGGGCCTGCTTCCGCCCTGCACCTGCACACTGCACGAGCACGAGGCGCCTGAGAGAAGAGAAGTTATTATCATCCAGTTAGTAACCTCTTACAGTAAAATAGCCAAAGAGTCACCATGACATATCTCGCAGCAACTACGCCGCCTATTGATCGTTGATAGTTCCATTTGCATCTACACAACTTACACCTACACACACCTACGCTTACACTCCCACGTCCAAGTACACAGTTCTGTTTCTGATTCTGAAATCCACTTCCCTTTGATTTATTCGCTCTCTAAAACTAAAAACTTATACATTTTCAAGTATGAGTGATGCTGCCACAGCTCTACGATGGTGTTGTTCTTGACAATTAAATGAAGTCATCCCAGGAAAACAAGTAAAAGAGTTACTCTCTAGTGAAAGTAAGTACCTACGACAAAAGTTGAAAGAACACTTCAATTTACACATCCTCGCGATGTGACAAAGGTCGGATTTGGCTAAATTTTTAGTGAATTAGCTCGTAATGAGACACACGTCTGCTTCAAA
>JALLBH010000740.1:0-13260 GCA_036940005.1 Skeletonema menzelii
ATGATGGAGAGGATAAAGAGTTGTCGTTATTTAATGTGGATAGGTGTGAACCCGGGATGCGTCCAAACTGTTACACCTACTCTGCGGTAATGAATGCATTGGCAAAAAGTTGTTCTGCCCTACGGGTAATGGCCTCAAATGGGAACAACAGCAAAATGAACAATAATCAAAACAAGTACCGCGATCGTGGTAATAAACGACGAGAACCACCATACGATCCTGCGAGGGAGGCCCAGGACATGTTGGAATCCATGATTGAGAAGCATGAACGGTACAAGGAACGAGTTGGGGAAACGGACATTTGGAAGAATAGTGGATATGCACGTACCAGTCCACACGATGACGACTGGATATTGGAAGATGCGGACGATGAGGAAATTGGCTACGATGACGATTACATTGGGTCCAATTCCAGTTACCAGAAATGGATGAAGGAAACATCGCCTAGTTCCACCGCCGACGGAGAAGCCAACAGTCAATGGTTTGAACCTCGTCCCGATGAGCTTACATTCCCTCCCAACACAATCAATTACAACTCGGTCCTAAACGCTTGGAGTAGGGCCTCTCGATACGATCCCTATTCAGCTATACGTGCCGAAAAAATATTGCTCGAGCGGATGGAACGGCCTTTATCAGAGGGAGGGGATGCAGTCGAACCTGATGCGCTCAGTTACTCGTTAGTTATTCACGCCTGGTTGCGCGGATGCCGTGGGAATACTGGACATGGACCACCACCATCCTCCTACCGCCCGAGGAAGCGTAACTTTACCGATGAAGAACGAATTTACAAAGCAATTGAAATCGTTGATCGGTTAGAAGCTTGGGCACGAGAGGCCCACGCTCACAGAATGGTTGGAAATGGACGTAGTGACAGCAATCGAAATAGCCATGGAGATTATTTAGAAGAAGATGATGACGATGACGACTACAGCGAAGATGATCTTGTTGATACCAAGCAATCTTTCTCTCGATCAAGTTCATATACATTTCGCCAGCATAACAAAGCGAGAGATCTAGATGTAGAAGTCTACAACTCCATTCTTGTGGCATTCTCCCGTGAGCAGGGTGGAGATCATGCTGCTAGTGTTATGAAATTGTTGGATCGTATGGAGAGAATTGCAGATGAACTCGACATGCCTAGCGTGAGGCCCAACCAGCGAAGTTACAATGTTGCATTGGATGTCATCGCCAAGTCGGCAATGATTGCTAACACCTCCTTGGCCGGTTATTACTACAAAGACAAAAAGGAAACAATAAGCAAAAAAAGACCTGGGCATCATTTCAACCCGCTGTATGCAGGTAGAGCTGCAGAATCCATCTTATCGAGAATGTTAGCCAGAGATTTCCGCCCAGACGCGTACACATTCGCCAGCGTGCTGAACACATACCAACGAATACCAAATGGCAAACTTGACGCCGCCCTTGCTGCTGATGCTGTTGTGAGGGGCATGGAATCTCTTCACTTGCATGGGAAAATAGATCAACCACCAGACGTGTTTCACTACACCATGGTTTGTGCTTGCTGGAGCCGTAGCGGAGAGCAGGGCGTGGCAGGAGAACGTTGCTCAGAAATCTTGCGGCATATGCAGCAGAGAGACAAAGCTGGTTTCCCTCGTGTTCGACCCAATATTCGAACTTTCAATGCAGTCATCGATTCTCATGCTTACAATGGTAGAGTGGCAGAAGCGGAGGACATGCTGCTTTCGATGGTTGATAACTACGAGAGTAGTGCAGCAAGATCGATGGATGGAATTGAAGACGAAGAGCTGCCCGTTAGGCCAGATTCGTTTTCATTCAATGCTGTGATTCAACAGTGGGCACGAACTCGCACACCTGAAGGCGGCCGTCGAGCGGAAATCATTTTGGACAGAATGCTCAAATTCCATTACGCTGGAAACGCTGACGTGAGACCCGACGAAAGATCTTTCTCATACATTATCTACCATTACACAAAAGGTGCCGGAAGGATGGCCCCAGATGCCCCAGATAGAGCGCTGAAGCTTCTTCGTAAAATGATTGAGATGTATCGACAGGGTTACACAGAACTAATGCCATCTCATCAGAACAGGACAAATCCAATATTTGCATTTACATCAGTCATCGATGCGCATTCAGTGTTGAGGCGTAATGATTCTGGACTCGTTGGAGCTGAGCTGTTAGAGTCAATGACGAAACTTGGGGAGAAACTTGAATCTCTCCGACCAAATACTTATGCATGTTTGTCTGTCCTATATGGGTGGTCGTCCTGTGGATCAATTGACGCAGGCGAAAGAGCCACCGAGTTGCTACGAAAAATGGAAGCAGAGATGAAGGATGCAGCTAGCAGAGGCGAGGAATCTATCATGAGAACAACTCAACGATGTTATATTCTGGCTCAAACGGCATGGGCACGCAGTCAGTCCGAAAATAAAGCAACCGGAGCTTTAGAGGTTCTTCACATGATGGAAAAGAATTATGCCGAACAAAATTTGGAAGCGAGGCCAACTGTACAGGCCTATTCAATGGTCTTGAATGCTTGTGCCTTTGCAGATTCTGTCGAAGTCGATGGCAAGATTGTCAAGGCATCTCCCAAACAACAAATGAAAGCCTTCCAAATTGCAGAAGTCATCATGAGCAGACTCAGCAAAGAACCATATCCAAACGTGAAATCGACAAGTATGACGTACGGTACATTTATCAAATGTTGTGGTAGATTGGATTTACCCAATAATATTGCACAGGAGAGTGCCAGCAGAGCATTTGCAGATTGCTGCCGGACAGGTTACGTCTCAGACTTCGTTTTCACTCAATTACGATATGCCCTCCCGCCCGAAAAGTTCTTGAATGTGCTTGCGCAGAATGGTTACAAAAACTTGAATAGCAAAGGAAAAAGTCTGAGCCGCGATGGAAAGAGAATACGGCCCGTTAGATTGGACGATCTTCCAGATGAGTGGAAGAGATGCGTTGATCGAAATGCCAATAGGAGCAATAGATAATTGTTGCTGTCGTACTGGGTTGTGCAAGAAGAAGATTCAGTTCTTCTTTGCGCAAAAGGAGTAATGCAGCTTAATAAAAGCTGGCAAAGATGAACAAGTTACTTTTAGTGTATAACCTTCAAGTTCAAGATACATCTTTAGGAGCATCTATTTGATAAAGTTTCCTCTCCTCTAGAGTACATATTTATATTTATCTCTAGATGGGTCTCTAGAAGTCCGTCAAGCCGTCAAAGTCAATCTAAGCACAGGCATGTAAATTAAGTTTGGAAGACAAGTACCTATTGTGGAATAGGTCATAACTGAGCCCTAAGTACCTACATAAGTACGTCTTAAGTACGTAATAAGAACACCCAGAATGTCTTAGACATAAAAGTTTATCCTTATTCCCTGGATAATGACGTACTTTGGACAGATTATCTGTCGCTAGCATAGGCCCAACAGCGCTAGAGGTTTGACTGACTAAGGAAGCGAGCTGGTAGTACCGCATTTAAATTACGATTAGACTGCGACATTTCAATAAATGACGCGCTTTAGCTTCGAGAAAGCAAGGAACATCAAAACGAGCGCGTGGACTGCGTCACCATTTTGAGAGGAATTCCCACGGAAGTAATATGGAATTCCGACGGAGGCCGAATCCGTCAGAACCCGTCTAAATTCCCATCTGCCGAACTTTTCCGTGACTTTGGAGCTAAATATTTCGCAAATTTATTTGTGACGTTACAAACTGAATATCTTGAAAGGTATAAGTACTGATTCCTTTGTTTATTTGCGTGGAAACATCAAATTATAACTCAAAAACATTTTTCTGACGTGCTTTTCCAAGATCTTGATTTTGACGGACGCAGACAGACTGACACCGCTGCGATCCATGAAAACGCCTTCTGCCGCCGCAAGCTGCCGCCACAGCAACAAAATTTCGGCACAACTGCTTACTCATTACTCACTCATATCTTTCCCAGTTTGTAATAGGAGTAATCTTAACACTCCTGCGATCTAATATTGTTGCAGGTAAGTGGCTGAACGATGTTAGCAGTGTGGTGTTTGATGTTGGTTGCATGGGCGGCGTTGTCTGTAGCCTGGAAGCGGGCTTCTTTCTAATCACGGCATGCGTAGGTACATGCCGACGACACGGAGTTCGGGATTTCTTTCTGCCAATATGCATGTCGCAACCTTACTGACACCCAACTTCGACTCTTTCAATTGCAGAACAGCGCCACATCGAATGAATACAGGGGACATCGTGACCTCATTATCTCAGTAAAGGCGATAGAGAAAGAGGCCTTCAGAAGGCAAACAATTCAGCGAGATTAGGTTCATCACAAGAGATCGATTCAATTGTTGCTTAGAGAGACACGTAACCACCCATTTTGAGGATACTACGCTCAGAGGTAATTGAATATCAAATCTCCACATAATAGGAGATGGGAACTGAAAACGTATCATCCGGCGGCAAGGGTGTACCGTCGCCACGCCTACGTCGCAAGTCGGCAAAGGCTGCCGCTGCTCTTGTGAGTGCAGTGGCAAAAGAAGAAGTAACCATTCCTGAAGGACGTCCTGTGCCTACCAAACGCAGCTACTCAAGAAGTCAAAGTGCACCTACCAAGTCTAGCACTCGGACATCTTCTGCTGGTGGATCGTCCTCTGGTAGTCACCACAACAAAAAGAAAACGGCGCTTTCCCAATATGCCGTTCAGTACCTCAAGAACTGGATGCTGTCCCCTACTCATATTGAGCATCCCTACCCCACTGAAGATGAAAAGGTCAAGATCATGAAGACCACTGGTATTGAGATTAAGCAGCTTACCAACTGGTTTGTCAATAATCGTAAACGCTACTGGAAACCCAAGATGGATGAGTACAAGCGTCGATCCAGTGAAACCAATCTTACCGTGAAGCAGATTGCTGCGAAAGAGTGGTCGGGGTTTGATGACAATAATGCTATTGTTTCAGATGAGGGGACAGACACTGAGAAATCATCTCAGCCCAAGAAGAAGAAGCAGAAGACTTCTTCCAAGAATGGTGGTGGGGGTGCCACTATTTCACCGGCCAGCACACCAAAGGCCAAGAAGAAGAATAGAGATGCAAAGGGGAAAGAGGGGAAAGCTGCACCGCCCATGCCTGTTCTGACGCCTGGTATTGCCACAGCGAAGTCACATGCGACGGTCAAGGCTGTCAACGCTATGCGTTACATTGGGGATACAAGCTCGAGTGACGAAGAACTCGAAGAAGATGCTGCCACCATTTTCTCCAGTAGTACTGTAGAGTCAAAGGTGAATGAAGCAACTTCTAATGATGCTGTGATTGAGGAGACGACAGATAACTTGGGTCCTTTGTCAATGGAATGGACGAATGGGGGATGTGGGTGTGGTGTAGCTGATCCATTGTCGTACAAGTTTGTAAGTTTTCTTCTACTTGTCATGCTTTCAGATCATGTTTATATTCTTTTCCATCATTTCTAATCCTATTCTTTCTTATCACTTATCTTTCAGAGTCACAATGGTGAGCCATGCGCTCTTTGTGCAGCTTGCCGCGACTGGAACGCAGGCGAATTTTGTCCTTGGGATTTGACAGGCATTATCGGAAACATACAATCAGAGATTTCTGATATTCCTGCTCCCGTAGAGAGGATGGTGAGCTCAGGTGAGCTTGATCTTGACGCCAAGATGACTGCAAGTCCTTCTTCGTCCACCTTTGAAACACCTCAAGATACATCCAATGAGAGTTGGGAAATCGCCGATACATGGTAAACATTCATTCCTTTCATTACACGTAAAATTAGAGGGGAAAAGAGTGTATTGTTACACCAGCAAATTCATACTTAAGAAGCAAGCGCCAAGAAAGATTGGAGCGCCATAGGGGAAAGAAGAAAGAATATCAAGCAAATGTTGACTTTTCAGGATGCGCATAAAACAGGAAGATGAAAAGACATGACTTTAGGATTTTTCAGGAAAACTATCAGCCTGTATCTCATGTGTTGTATTCATAAGAAACAAGAGATTGGCGGCGCTACCATTAGATGTAAATTATTAACGCGATAGATGTTATAATCACACGAATGTCATAAATACCGCTCCTCTCCTCGTTCAGCTCAGGACGAGGGGCTGTAGCTGGGCCAAATTGTGGAGGGAGTTTTCCATTTTCACAACTTCTAACAACTTCAATCTCACCAACTCTCAAGCTTATCTACTTTCGTTGATGATATTGTTTGTCTATCACCTTCATTCATTGCTACATCTATCTCCATCTAGCGACGACGAACCATCCATGGCGCATAGGTAGAATTTGAGCGGACCGAGTTAAAATATGAAATGTAAATGTAGTGCACAGCAGCGCTCGTGAACACCTTGTCTCCATTGGCAGCATACTTGCTCTTTTCAAAGATAACACAGTCTTGAGTTGCCTCATTATCACTTCTGGTATGTAGTAACCACCGAACAAGAGTTCAACTTCCATTCCTACATTCTTCTCGACATATGTGAAACATGAACCATGCGTGCGTGTGTCATCTATTACATGATATTAATATTTTATCATTTTCGTGGTAAAAAAACAGTGTAACAAGCAACCAGACAAACTAATATTTGCTTCTTGTCATACGAGACAAACATTCAGTAGCGCGCGTTGGCAGATTTGGCAGTTTTTGGAGACGACTTTCCAGATTTGGTAGGAGAGACAGAAGTACTGGGTGCGCTGGATTTGCTTGGCACTTGACTGGGTGAAGAAGAGGTACTTGGCGTTTGACTCTCGGATGGCACCGACGACGGAGCAGAAGACCCAGATGGAGCAGAGGAGGCAGACGGCATAAACGAAGATTTAGCGGCCTTACCAGGTTTGGGAGAGCCAGCTTCAGCTCCAGCTTTACTGCTCTTAGGTTCTCGAATCCTATGCATAAGCACTCTCTTATGAGCCACGACAAATTACCACACGATAGAGAATCACGATGTTAGAAAACACAAACAGAAAAGATGTACTTTTCAAGGGAAAATGAAAATGAAGCAATCCCTAAGTACAACTTACAAGAGCACGTCTTTCGGCTGATGCAGAGCTCGACAAGGGAACAAACTGCTCCTCTTCATCAGCTTTATGCGGATGCATACCAAGAGCTGACAATAGAGCGGCGTCACTGTCATTTGCGGTCATCGTGGCGTCGCGGTGACCGAAGATGCGGCTGGATGATACATCTTCATCGGCAGAGCAGCCAGAGAACAAGAGGACGAAAATAAGGAGGAACATCGACGCAACTCTGCTGCTGCAAGAACAACTGGAACGGCGGTGCTGTTTCATGATGAAGAAGATGTTGTGTCGACCAACATCAAGTTTGTCTCGATCAACTTTGATTTATAGTGAAGTACACACGATAGTAATCCCATTTTGCCAGCTATGTATACGGAACGACGTAAGTACGATCTCGCGGGAAAATGTTTGACTTTTGAGTCGCGGACCGTAGAGCCGCGCGTTGGGAATTAGTATATCTGGTCTGCTCTTGTGTCGCTTCATCATGTGCTTCTCAAGTACCTACAATCAACCGAGCTCTTTCAACTTGGCTTTTATCGAAAAATATGATTTATGTGGACATTATATAGCGTCAGCTTTTGATCCTGGGGAGTCTTTTCTGAAAAGCGTAAGTAGGAATTGGTAAGAAGTTGGTTCTGATGTCCTATCGTTCACGGATAAGGAAATGAAGAAATGAAGAAAGGGGTTTCGTCAGTGTGAGTCCTCTGTAAGTACCGGTTTGAATGTATTTGTCTCAACGCACCTTGACAGACTTCGCTCTCTAGATATAAGGAGACATAAATCTACTCGCTCTCTTTTGTGCCTCATTCCCAGCTAGGGTAAAGATAAGAAATAAGAAAGTTCTCCCTTATAAAATGTCTTTGGGTTAACCCCTTATTTTTGTCTGGTGTCTTAGCTAGGTGGACATTTTTTGCACTCTAGACTCTAGAGGTAAGTAGCACACAAGTACATATGGTAGTAAGTTTTGTCATCGAACCTGCGCGAACTCCCTTTTTTTTCTGAAGACCCCGGACCCAGGACCCAGTACCTGCTTACTTACAGAAGTACTTACCTGGGGAACAAGGAGTTTTCTGAGATGGTGCATTCAGAGGGGAAACAGGAGCTTTTGTTCTTAGTTGTTCCGTCTTCGTCTGTACTATTCCTAAGTGGCTTGGTTGTTACTAATAAGGTTAGGGTAAGGTTATTTCTTAGTAGTGTGAATCCGAGTCTTGCATCCCTACCTTGTTTACCGAGAGATACCTCCAAATATTGGGCAGAGTACCGGTACCCCATCTAGGTACTTGCTACTTCCGATTCCTCCATAAGTATTTACTTCTTCCGATTCCTCCTCCTTCAGGCAGATTCGGTTTATGTGGCAGTACGTGTTGACACCTCTGCACGCTACCTGCAAGAAAAGATTTTAATGGATGCGCATCATCAACATGAGTAACATAGTCCAATAAGACTCAAATTATTAGCAACACAGACTAACAGTGCCCATCACAAGAGCACATCACATCATAGAGATCAACCTTTAAGGCCTATAATATACCAACATCAAAATCAAGATAATATGAATCCCGCACTCGAACGACAACGTCAACTCTTCCTCGCACGCGCCCAACTCCAACAACGTCAACAACAAGAACAAGAGGCAGCAGCCATAGCCGCAGCAGCTGCCGTGGAACAACGTGAACGAGCTGCCGTCGCCGCTGCCGCTGCTGCTGCTGCGGCCCATCAACAACAACAACAACATGCTGCATCAGCCTACGCTACGGCACAATATCAAGCAGCTGCCATGGCCGAACTTGATTTTTTAAATCAGTTGCGTCAAGAGCAGATGGAGGAGGAGGAGCGGAGTAAATTAATGATGATGATTGAGCAGCAGGAGCATATGCAGAGACAACAGCAGCAGCAGCAGCAGTTGTTGATGGAGCAGCGTATGGCGGCTACTCTTGGCGGCGGCGATGTTGGTGGGGTAAGTAGTGGCTATCCGCATAATAATGCGTTCTTGGGGGGAGGACCAGGACAAGGAGGAGCAGCAGCTGCCGTTCTTCGTCATCATCAACTTCATAATCAGGGTCGGAATAATAACCTACTCCACGCTGCTGTTCCCTCCTCCTCTCCCCTACTAACATCTACCGATACGAATACCTTTCGTACGGAAACAATGGAACATATCATTGCACTTCAAGAAGCACATCAGCATCGTCAGGCTGATGTTGCTGCGGCTGCTGCTGCTCAGCAACAACAACAGCAGCAGCAGCAACGTCTAATTGCCTATAATGAATTGGAACAATTGCATGAATTGGAACAATTGCGTCAACTTGAGGCTATGATGCAGCATCAAGAACATCATCAACAGCAGAATTTATCTCAGCAGTACCTTTCGCAACAACAACAACAGCAATACCTGCAACAACAACAACATCAGGGTGGTGGAAGTGGTAACAACCTCCTGAACAACAACAACGGAGGAGGAGGGTCCACAGCAGCAGTAGCAGCTGGAACAACCTCAACAACATCCTTTCAACCAAACATTCCCACACCGAAACATCAATCCCTCCGTGCTCAAATCCAACGTCGTATACTTGAAGAAGAAATAATGGGTGCAAGATCAGCTTTAACTACTACTGCTACTGCTGTCGATAGAACTAGTTCCACTATCGAGGGAGTAGGTGGTAGTGGTGGAGGGGGGCGACAACAACAACAACAAAAACAGCCTCAACAACAACAACAACAGCGAACAACGGAACTGACAGAACAATCAAGTACGACTAACGATGATATACACCGTCTACAAAACATGTTGTTGCAACAAGAACTACAGTCACATCGCCTACCAACCTATCTCTCCTTTGGGGAGAATACTCCCACATTGGGTGGGGGTGGGGATAGTGGTGGATTGAGTGCCATTGCGATTAATTCGTGTAGTGGTGGACTTGGACTTGGTGGTGATGGTGGTGTTAGTAGTGGTATTCGACTTGGAATGGATTATCAAGGTGGTGCTGGAGGTGGTGCTGGTGCTGGTGCTGGAGGTGGAGGTAGGGATTATTCGTCTTCTTCGGCAATCAGTATTCCGAATGCATGGAAGGAACACTTGTTGAATCATACTACTTCTACTACTAACGCTGGTGGTGGTGCTTCGGCATTGCTGCAACATCAGCTTCCAGAGAAATACTTTTCTTCTTCCATGGTGGGAGCACCATCACCATCATCATCTACTCCACCAACCACTTTAAGCAGCCACGGAAACGGTACCAACAAAGACAGTAGTCAAAAGTTTTCACATGATGAAACAGTCATTTCGAAATTCCTTACAGTGGTAATGTCACATGTACCAGAGGTGACACCCTGTCTGATGGAATTAATCCCAGAAGTCATGTCACGGATGGGTACTGCTGGTGCACCTTCCTCCACCACCGCAACTACCGAAAAAGAAGCTCAGAAATCACACGGACAATCCAACAACGAACCTTCCAGCAATAATGCCAATAGGGAGTCATCATCAGCATCATCAGCCAACAAATTCCCAACAGTTGTAGATGCCACCCTCAACGAATTGAAGAATTTGCAACACAATGCGTGTCTGATGGAATTGGAAGATTTGTACGTTAGAGTGACGAATTGCATTATTGCGATTGAACCATATACACGTAAGTTTGGTAATAATGGAGTAGTAGGTGGTGGGGATGCTGCGGCGGGTGGGTATTCTCAGGCTCATCAGTCACTCTTGCTGCAAAGTAATAATAGGGACTTTCACAACTACAATCATCATCAAGTTGTTGGGTATGGTGATAACACTACTACTACCGAAGAGATGGATGAGGAGGAACAACAACACAGTCAATATTCGATTTTTATGGCTTTGGCAAAGAATCGGCAGAACAAAGGCAACTTCAACAATATTGGTGGTGCTGCGGCTGCTGCGAAAAAGGCTGCAGCAGGACCAAAACAACGAAAGAAAAAACGCTTACCAAAGAAGAAGTCACCTTCACCTGAAGACTCGATGAGTATTATGGAGATGTATCGATCGGAGAAGAAGATGAAACGAAAGATGGCAAGGAGGAAGTTGAAGGAAGAGGAGAAACTACGACGACAAGAAGAAGAAGAAGAAGAAGAAGAAGAAAAGGAAATGGAGGGTACTACAACTACGACTACGACTGTGATCAGGCATAACTTGTTATCCTCGCCTTGCAAGATTGCCAAGGAAGAGGAAGTAGAGGAGGAGAAGGAGGATGTCAAAATGGAAATCGACGATGAAGTGGAAAAAGGACAACAAGACAATGAAAAAGGTACTAATGCAGTCGATTCTGTAGAAGAAGCCAAATCGGAAAAGGTGGAAGAGGAAAAGGATACTCTTTCTGATGAGGAACGAAGTAAAGAAGAAAAAGCATCTTCGTCGGATAATGGTGCTACCTCCATTGAGTGGAAGGTCTCCTCTACAGTAAATAACAATGACAAGAAGGGAGACGACGACGAGAACGCTGCTGTCGATTCTGCTGCTGCTACTATTCCTCCTACTAGTCTTCAGCAAAGTGTCGAGAAGAAGCCCAAAGGAATTGAACGAAAAGAAGACAAGAGTATACGGTTACGAGATGGAACTGTGTTGTTTCAGCCTTCATCTCCTCCTTCGTTTGCTTTGTCGGCACAAAAGAGCAATTCATCAACTCAAAGTAGCGTCAAAATCCCGCCCATTTCTTCCTCGGTGGTTGCTACTGCGACCACGTTGAAGGATGATGCCTCACATGAAAGTGGCAAGTCCGAGCCTTCTACTAATGCTGATGCTGCTGCCGCCGCATGTAACGATGGCATTGATTCCAAGATTTGTATTAAGAAACCTCAAGATGATAATGAAACGTCGAGTAGTAGCAGCGACAAAGATAGTGCAAACGAGGATGACGCAAGAAACCAGTCGGAAAAGGTATCTCCAGACGACAATGATGGAGAAAACAAAGGAAAAGATGTAAGTGAGGGTGGCAATGTCGATGATGACGACAATAGAGAAGATGTTGCAAATGTCTTGATAGGTTTGATAGGGAGATGAGGTTCATACTTATTGACTGAGATTAAGAGATAGGAAATTAAATCAGTGCTATCTTTTTTTCTTCCTCGCAAAACAATTATACGAAGCAGCTCAAGTTACGCGAGCATTGTTTCAGCTTCAGGCTCAAATGTTGGACGGACTACGTTTGTGATTAATGATTTATTCGATATACTTCTGATCACACTCACAACGATGCAGCCGAGGACATCCTCTTGCTACTCAGGTAAAAGTTTTCCTTGTTTTGCTATCGTTTTGGTACTATGTACGTTGAATCGTCGTTCCCGTTCTTCTCCCTCCCCTCTGGAAGATTTGCTCCCATAGTTCTTGCTATGGATTTACGGCGGAGCCGCTTCCGTTCTTCTATTCCTTTCAGAAATTTATCGTCTATTCATATGGAATATTCGATATAGATTCTTTGGTGCCGCGTTGGGGCGACTTCCTTTGCTTACTTCTCCTCTGATAGATTGCTAGCTGTAGCTGTAGGTAACAGCATTGCCATCTTTTATTCGTCTAATTTTCTTGCAAGCATTGTCATCTTATAATCGTCTCCTGGCCAGTCTGATTCTTTCTCTACGATACCATACGTTCGTATCTTCCTCTACGATAGGCATTGATATTGTACTGTAGGTATGGTACGAAAAGGTGGGAATTAAAAATCCCACTCTCTCGCTCTGAACAAAAACGACGCACTTTCACTTCTTTCGTTGCCGGCCACACCAACCACCACCATGACAAACAAATGGATGACCAGCGGAGCGTCCCGGCTCAAAGCCAACCTCAACCGTTCCTTTGGAGCACGAAGAAATCAAAAGCAAAAGGCAGCAACAACGAGTGCGTTGTGCCATCCCGTCATCGCAAAAAAACACATTCCGGGAGCGCTGGTAACAACAACATCAAAAGGCGCCGTTGCCTCATCTTCCTCTCCACTGCTGTTGTCAAGAAAGAGGAAAAATGGTAACAATGGCAGAGGTAAGTCTAAAAAATTGTTGCAGGTTGCAGGTTGTGTTGATCGAGCTGTTCGTGTGTGGTGAGAGCTGAGAGCTGGGGATGGATAACCCAAATACTTTTATAGGGTTTCCTTGTTGCTTAAAAGGCCTTATCTATCTCCAGTAACGTCAAAGAGCATTAAAACCATATGTACCAACTTGCAAATTGAAGTCAAATAAACAGATAGGGAGTACATCCCTAACCCGGTCGACACGTCTGAGTAGAGAGGGTCCGCCAGGCAGGGTCTACGTCATCAGT
>JALLBH010000741.1:0-22905 GCA_036940005.1 Skeletonema menzelii
TCTAATCTGAAACTTGGCAAATTGGAAGAAGTCCGCCGCTTAAATCGCATTGATAGAGAACTTTGTTGTCTCTTCAGTTTTGGTCTTTCGTTGTATTTTGGCTGATCAGGTGAGTCTTCGTCTTTATCCAGACCCTGAAGAACAGATTTTGAATGCCAGCTTGTCGACAACTTATCAATTGTTTTACTCTCTCGTATTATGGATCGGAGGCTCTTCTTCTCTTCCTTGTCCTTTCTCTCTGAATGTTCCGTATGCTCAGATAGCTCTGTGTCGAGGCCCTGAAGAACAGATTTTGGTGCAGGATGCCAGGTTACTGTTAAGTGATCAAGTGTTTTGCGACGAGATGGCTGACGAATTATGGATCGAAAGCTCTTTCTGCGATCGAAAGCAGGAAGAAGCTGGTGTTTCGTCTTTCTGTCTGCATCCAGATGCAGGTGAGCAGATTGTGTTTCTTCTTTCTTCTCCTCCTCACCTGAAGAAACGTACAAAAGTCAGGGGTTTAGGTTTAGCTCACAATAAAAATACGATACAAAGAAGAGGAGAAGAGTACTTATGGCAAGAAATGTCAGTCAACTCACCATTGCATCCGTCAGTGTCAGTAGCATGTGTTGGAGGCAGATCAAGATCTACTTCTTTCTTGTTGTCGCCGACATGGGCAAAAGAGACACAAATGGACGACCGGCGTATCTCTTTATCTTTATCCTCTGCATCTGCAGCGGCAGGAGTGGATGGTGTTACTGTGGACGGCGGCTGATCCTGATCGACGTTTACTTTGTTACTGTTACTCCCATTGTTACTCCCATAAGCAAACGAGACGGAGGCACGAGACACCATGGACTGACCTATCTCTTTGTCCCCTGGAGCTGGAGCTGGAATGGGTGGAGACTCAGCTGGAGCTGGTATCTCCTCCTCATTTGGAAGTGAGGCAGGAAGAGCAAGGAATTCTTCATATCCGTAGCATCCATGGTTGCCTCGATCACCACGGCTGTTGGTGGTGGTGGCAGTGGCTGGAGCTGGAGTAGCTGGACTGGAAGCTGCCGCTGCCGAGACCGAGAGGGTGCTTGCCATCATGACAAATACAAAAGGTCTATTTTATTGAGAAGAGGCAATCACCTGGGATTTTTTTTATGCGATGGTTCTGGTACGATAGTAAGTTGTTGCCCGCCTCTCGCTCTGCATAAATAATACTTAGGTAAAGTAAAGGCCGCTCCAACCTTCGCTTCCTCAATCATGCACAGACAAAATGTACTTGCAAAAGTTCCGCACTTCTTCCGTGACAAATCTGGACGTGAGTGGTGTTTTGGGTATTTGTAATGAATTCGGGACAATTGAAGGGAGTTTGTGGATAGAACGTGCGAAAGAGTTCGCGCGCGCGATGTTCGAAGCACGGACCAGCTGCACAGCTGATACAGAAGTCACGGAAAAAGAGCGGTGAGCGGTGAGTGTATGTAATAAGTAGGTAAGTCCGTCCGAGAACTTGAAGATGGATGGGGTCATCAATCACAGTCACAAATGGTACAGAGAGCCCACGCAAGCCCATGACGAACGACTTTGGAAAGTCATCGGTCATCGGTTTTGATGGAAGCTTTGCGTGCGTGTGCGTGGTCATCCACCATTCACATTCGATGACCGACCGACCCTCCCTCCATCCCTCATCATCTCTCTATGCATGTACTCTCTAGCTAGAGCACAGAACATGAACATGAAAGCATTATCATCGGCGTCTTCTTCTTGATAGCTGCTCACTCGATAAGGACGAATAGCAACAGCACAGGAGAAGCTCCTCCTTTCGTCAACCACTCCATCGTCATAACAATCAAGCATCATCATCAGGCAGCGAGCTCGATCTAGAGAGAGAGAGAGAGAATGCCATCAGACATGGACACCATCCCCAACAAACTCTAGCTA
Source organism: Skeletonema menzelii (assembly GCA_036940005.1). NCBI lineage: Eukaryota > Bacillariophyta > Thalassiosirophyceae > Thalassiosirales > Thalassiosiraceae > Skeletonema > Skeletonema menzelii. The sequence continues at coordinate 1,909 of JALLBH010000741.1, forward strand.
GAATGAGTTATACAGCCGACCGCCGTAGGGCACGAGAAGAGTATTATCGTGAAAATTCCGCCCCTGGCTCTTCGACCGAGGAACGACAACTCGGTAGTGATAGTACAGCCAATTATAACCATCATGTCTTATCATCATCATTGACGACCTCAGCGGATCACAGTGTGAGCTCGTCTCATGGGCCCACAGTTCTAAGTCATGTGACCGAAGGAACAACAGAAACATCCTCCCGTCATAGTGGTGGCAGCAGTGCCAGAAGTGGTAGTGGTGGCGGTCGTTCCATTAATACTGCTAGTAATAATGACCCTCCTGAGATTAGTGAAGATCACTACTATCGAGAACGTGATGATGGCAATAACAATAGTCATAATAATATTGGATCATCCTATTCAGATGATGATGACGATGACGAAGAGGAACTGCGAACACTTGCAACAATGGACACGAATACGTTTCGTAGGTTACGTGAAAAACGACGTAAATCAAAGGGGAGTGATACTGAGGGTAATAGTACTAGTAGCAGGTCATCGGCCATTCGACATCGAAGTCATCAACAACAACAACAACAACAACAACAGCAGCGGTCTGATCCTCGGGGGATTCATCCACGTGATAGGAGGGTGAGATATCGTGGTGGTAGTAGTACTGGGCATGGCAGAAATTCATTTGATGACGACGATCATACCGATGGAGGAGGATCGTATCATGATTCCAGAAGTATGATGACAGATGGGATTTCACGCTCGTCACGTTCTACTTATCGATCAAACCATCGCAGCAGGAACAACAACAACATGAATCACCCTCATTCACCCTCATTCACATCTCAGCAATGGCAAATGTTACTCATCTTTGCTCTTGGTCTTGTCTTGGTAATCAAAGCTGGCATAGTGGAAGTCAAACTTGAAAAGGCACAGTTACGTGGGGGCGATCGGTATTCTCACTTGAATCATTTGTCAGGTGACGAATATTACAAGGCACCGACTGTTGTGAATGGGAGATCTTTGGAGGATGGAGAGGATGAAGGGGATGTTGGAGCGGGAGAAGATTCTCCGTCGGAGACTTATTTTAAAGACGCTGTGGAGAAGCTTGAGAGTGCAGGTGGTGGTGGTGGTGATTCACAGGGAGAAAAGGAAGAGAAGGAAGGCACAGAAGAAGATCAGCAGATTGAACAAGATTTGGAAGAGGGTGTAGATGATGAGGGAGAGGATACTATTTCGAATGAGAATAATTCTGCAGGGGAGCAACAGCTACAGCAACAAAGCTCACTTGAATTCTTGCAGAGTCAGTCATCAATGACACAAGACGTAAACTTGCAACAACAAGTCCAGCAACAGCAACCGGATATGCAACAACAACAACTCATCGGCCAATCTCAATTTCAATCACAACTTGTTGGCAAGTCTCCGACGGCGCAGCAATTATTGATGGCAGATTTTCAGAAATTCCTCCAAGGGAGAAGTGATGAACAGATTCAGCAGCCACAGCAGCAGAACCTATTCATCCAGCAGCAGCCACAGCCGAATCAGCAACAACAAACTCAATTTGGATATCAGCCGAATCAATTTGGACAACAACAGTTGCCGGGACAATCTCAATATCATCAGCAACAGGGTCCATACGGACAGAATCAAAATCAATTTGGTCAGCAAGTAGTCAATCAGCAGAATTATTTGCAATATGGCCAGCAACCGCAGCAAGTTCTTCCCCAACAATTCCAGCAACAGCAGCCGCAGTATTATCAGCAACAGCAATATAACCCGCAGCAGAACCTACAGCTGCCACAGCAATTTGAACCTCAGCTACATGAAGACGTTCAGCAACAAGTCTTTGCCGTGCAGTCCAGCAATGAGGTCGCTAGTCCATTGGGCCAAATAGGAAATGTGGGCAATGGAAACTTGGATGCAATCGGCAACGAGCCAGCGAGTCCTCTCGATTATGCACCAGTTGGGAACGTAGATGTCTTTAATGTTGCTCATGCAGATCAAAATCAAGCCCAATCCGATGCTGAGTCCCAGCTGTCACAGCAATTTGAACCACAGCTGCAGCGAGACGTTCAGCAACAAGTCTTTGCCGTGAAGTCCAGCAATGAGGTCGCTAGTCCACCGGACCAATTCGAAAATGTGGGCGATGCAAACTTGAATGCGAACGGCAACGAGCCAGCGAGTCCTCCCGATTATGCACCAGTTGGAAACTTAAATGTCATCGTTGATGCTAATGCAGATCCAACTTACGCCCAACCCGTTGCTGAGATCGACCAAAGTCCCGTAGTTGAAGATTCTCCTGATCCTCTTCCAGCAACGGATATACTTAATAATCGTCTCGTTCCATTTGATGTAAGCCTTCAGCGACGTTTCAAGGGTGCCTTCAAGAAGGCAAACGATCAAGTAGATGCCGATGAAGATGTTGAAGATGTACCTATCCAAGTTCAACCTGATGCCTATGGAACTCTGAAGGAATCTGTACAACCAGTTCAAGAGGAGCCGACAGCACGCGAGCCGAAACCCGCCGATCCCAACAATCCTGACTGGAACTTCAAGGGCGCCGTTGTAAATGATGGGGTAGCTTTCACCAATCCGCGGCTTTGGGGCGCGAAAACATTGACAACGCCAGGATTGAGATCACATTTGAGTAAGAATGACGCAAAGTTTGCGCCAGCGGTAGTTTAGGTAGGCCTGTATGACCAATCATAGATTTTTAGTTTAGTTTAGCATCATCTCGCGCTGTTCTGCGTACAGTTCTTTGGCACGTGCATATATAATCTCATCTTCCTTGATGTACGCATGGAACATATCTTTGAGATCGTCATCAAATCGCGTGAAATCTGGAGTGACCAGAACAACTGAATCTTTTACTGCAATGGAAACCTTCTCCCTCTCTTCAGTGCGCGTTTTATTGAACGGGTTGGACAGAATTGTTGATCGAAATCGATCGTAATCTGGACGATTTTTACAATTTCTCCCGGTCATGTTGGCCCAAAGTTGGAGAGTCTCCGTAATATTATTTTGCAAACCAACAGTCACATATTTCTCCAGATTGTGAAGTGCAACACCAACATCTTTGGTGGCAGGATCGAGGAATTGAGTATAAACATTCCACGTTGCATCTTTACACGTTTCAAGATAATGTCGAAGTAAAGATTGATATTTCATCGTATTATTCGATTCTGTTGCCAGTCTTCTAGCCGTTGCAACTCGTTCACTCCAACTTCCTTTCTTCCAACCAGCCTTGTATAGATTACAACTCTGCACGTGACCGGGTTTATCCGCTCCATAAGCAATGCCGTAGTAAAAACTACTGAGCAATCGTTCTTTGGGTTCACGAAATGCGCAAAATATCATTGGCTTTGAGGGGAGGATTGTGTTGATTAGTGACGTGTGAAGACCGACATGGGCATGAACGGAAGGAGAAAAGACGCCTATGTTTTCGTCGTCGTCAACCCTTTTTATGAACTTGTCATCTTCATCAAATTGTCGTCGTAAATCTCCTTTGCCTAGTCCTATCTCCAGCAACATATTCCGGAGTATTCTGGGTACTTTGTCTGATGGGCCAAAGTTGGTCGTCTTTGTGTTATTGTCGTATTCAACGCACAGTCCGTTCGATGCTTCCATGCATGCAGTCTCAAAGTTGATTGCGCTTTGATTATTGCCGTCCAGAGATGATGTATTCCAATGACGAGAGCACCCCCCAGGATGTGAGATACAGGTATTTGAACTTATGTGCGTGTTCTTGAACCAACTAGCTAGTGGTCGCATGAATGATTTGTGGATTGTTGTGCTTGCCGTCTTTGGTATGCGAACCCAGACAATGGAGCAGTCATATGCAGTATCATTACGGTTTGGCATGGTTGTCGAGATAGCTTGCGCGTCATTTGGATCATCAGGAAAATCACTTTGCACAACACCTGCTGATAGGGTGTCAATGGTCTCCTCCGCTATTTTCACTCCATCTTTTTGCGTTTCAATGAAATTTCCATCCCCCAACTGTGCAAAATTACTCTCCATGAACCCATCATCCCTACGAGGAAGGTCCATCATCACGTCCTCCCCAACTAATCTACCCTCATTATAATGACGATGCTGAGGATGATCAAAAAATTCGTCATTCTCGGATGCAAACCAGATTTGTAGTACCAAGACGAGCCAGCAGAGGAAGAGCAGGAGGCGCAGTGATTGGGGGGTGTTTCGCCGCAGCACTGGTGGGGTGGCGGCTGTGGTCATCTTTCAAGTATTTTGATGATACACCGCTGGAACATCCATTGACCATTATTTATGTGCCCTGGGTAGGAGCAGGATTCTGAGCAGAGTATCGTATGGAGGAGCAGGGTAGGTGGATATGGAGCTCAATCAACGTGAGCCGCGATTGAGCACGATGGCTCCGTTCGTTGGCGCAAAAAAAATTGTTCGCGCAAAAAAACAATGACATAAAAATCGCCGGATAAATAAATGGACATACATTGCGCGTTCACGCGGCGGCGGGACAAGCTCCTTCACGCACGGCGGCATGGCCCAAAGTAAGTCACGAATATACGGGACTGAGGCCCCTCAGATTTCCGATAACTCTAACTTCGAAGAAGCTTGGATAGGTTCAGGTAGAATCTGTCAGGCAAGTGAGCGTGTATCATACTTATCATGAGCAATAACATTAGTGGCACCGTCGACGCTGCAGAAACCAACACTGGTGGCGGCAGCGTTGATTTTCTTCCAGGTGCACTGCCCTACGATCACTGGAGAGCACTGGGAAATAAACGCAAATTCGCCCTTAAAATGGTGGAGTTCCAAGAATTCCTAGCCGCCGGCACTATCTACACGAGGAAATTAACATCGGCTTCTCTACCTGAGGAGGAGGAGGAGGAGGACTCTTCTCGTCATCACCGTCGTTCTTGCACACCAAATAATGGCTTTGTTGAAGTGGACGCCGACCGTATCAGCTTAAAATTCCGCCCGCCCGCGGGGGCACCTTCTCGAACAGTTTACATTCGTTCAAGTTGTAACGAGTTAGTTTCACAATGGGAGCACGTTGCCAATGCAGTAACTGCGAGCCCTCGGCCTTTTCTTCAGGAGGTAGTTATTGACAAAATTGAATTGACTAAAACTATCATGGATATGTTGGGCGCTGCCTTGTCCACAAAACGAATTGATGTCTTTACACTGAGTTACAACAATCTTGATTACACCTCTCTAACCAGTTCGTACCTCGAGAATAATCCGAATGTAAGAGATTTCAAGGTAATTGGAAACCTTCTGCAAAATGATGCTACGGCATTGCACTTTGCGACGGCAATTGGCAATAATGAACATATGAAAAAACTGGAAATGAACAGGTGTGGTCTGGGGGAGAATGAAGGGATTATTTTATTGCAAACTATGCTTCCCCACCTGCACAGGTTACACTCTATAAACATTGGACACAATGATCTCACGTCCAATGATGTTCCGTATATTGCTTCGTTTATTGCAAGTAACCCAGATGTAAAGAATATGAATCTGGGTTTCAGTGACTTTCATGACAACGACGCAATAAAGTTTGCCAATGCACTCAAGACAAATTCGACTATTGAGCGGTTGCATCTGAATGGAAATGAAATGACAAAGGAGGCGAAGGCAAAGATCAATGCCGTGGGGCAGAAGAGGTTGCTCTCGAAAGCGTTGGTGCCATTGAATTTTTCAGTCCGAATAAGAGAAGTCCCAAGAAAGACTGGGCCTGGCGACCCCAAAATTTTTGAATATGAACATTGGAGGTCTCTTGGGTATGATATGGAGTCGTCTAAGGCCTTCGTTTCTTTCCAGAACAAATTGATTGGTATTGTCAGTGATACACCTGAAGTCGCTGAATTTTGCTTTTGCAAAGGAACCCAGAGGGACATATTTGACATCGACATAGATGCATATAAAGCGTACTTCCAATACCCTCAATGTCAATGCTCCAATGCTCCAAAAAATGATGAAGCAATACTTTTAATGAATTTGAATACTATGTATATATGAATTACCCTCTAAAAATCATAGAAAAATGCAATGCTTTCTTTTGTCCTTCCCTAGATCTCACGATGTTTATGAGAAGCTGCCAAGATAGCTCTTGAGGAAGACGACAGTCATCTGAGTCGATGGGATAACGAGGAGATTATCATATTTTCAAACACCATTATTTACAGATCCTAGAAAGAAGTTGATTTTTTCTCTCTTTGGCCTTTGTGCTCATTTTGAAATTGCCCGTATTTGCTACTGCCTCTCTCCCAGCTGCGAGTGTCTGTCTATATTCTGCTAAATCAGACTCTTGACGTTCATCTCTACGAGTATCCCAAATGCGATCCAACTCTGCTCTCTTATCAACAAAGAACTGCTTCAAATCACCAGTGACTACCTTTGCATCCATGAACTTGTCAAAATGGTACAACTTATTCCTCAATACCTGCTTATCTGTGATGGATTCATTGTTTGCAATATCCAGTGCTTCGGGATAGCTCAATCTCGCAAGAGCCGCATCCTTCCAATATTGTGCACTAGTATCATTTGGATCGCCGCTGATGTTGCTGAGTAGATTGACGGCTTCCCACCGAGAGTCCACATCACGAGTCATTTCACGTGATCGCCAAATGCGATACAACTCTGCTCTCTTATCAACAAAGAACTGCTTCAAATCACCAGTGACTACCTCTGCATCCATGAACTTGTCAAAATGGTACAACTTCATCCTCAATACCTGCTTATCTGTGATGGATTCATTGTTTGCAATATCCAGTGCTTCGGGATAGCTCAATCTCGNGAGGAAGAAGGAGCAGCGGAAGGTGGGAGAGGAGGATAGGAAGCCGCCGGCGGTGGCTGTGGCGCAGGGGGGGAGGACGGCCAAGGATGAGGAGGATAGTGATAGCATGATGCAGCCAGCACGGGCACCGGCAGCGAAGAAGAGGAAGAAGGAGCAGCGGAAGGTGGGAGAGGAGGATAGGAAGCCGCCGGCGGTGACTGTGGCGCAGGGGGGGAGGACGGCCAAGGTCAAGGCACCCGGTGGGAAGGCAAGTGAGAAGAAAAAGTCGAAAACCTGAAAAAAAAAGTGAAGCTGCAAGGAAACAAATTGTGATAAATAGTCAAAACAGCAAGTTGGTCAAGACGATGCAGGTCATGAAGGAAGAAAATGTCACAGCAGTCAGAATGCTTGCTTTAATGATTGAAGATCCTCAGATTGAAATTGTTTCTTGGGTCAAAGTTGAAGACAAAAGTGGACAGACACATTGGTGTGTATATTGCTGTGATGCTGATGGTATCCTAACTTGGTTTGAAAACCGCAGACAAAAGAAGTATGTGATGCAATCGGCAGTTCAGTCAAGGGAGTCATATCTCAAACACATGTTTCTCGCTGAACAAAATTTCCATCGAGTCGCAGAATCAGAACCAGAGGAAGGACAGAGGTATGCAGTAGGGGATGATTGGTTCTTGATCATGCACCATCCTGACTTTACCGAGGGTAGTGATGGTAAGGTGGATTGGACAGCACTTGCGAACATTGTTGGAGGAGGACATGAGAAGAAGAACCCGAAGAGAGATGAGATTGACTGGAAAATCGATGATGGTTTGAAAACAAAGCGAAAAAGAAAAACTTACACTGTGAGTTATAAATTGGACGACACTATATCCGGGCATACGCCTGGCAACAAGCAAAACATTTCGCTTGGAAGTTATTATATTGATCCAGATACCAATGAATCTCAAAGTGGAATCACAAACAAAAATCTAGCAAAGAAATTGATTGAAAAGAGGAGGAGGGAAGGACAATGTATCAAGCTAGAGACAATGAAAGGAGTACTAGCTGCGGAGGGCTACAGGTTGACTGCAAAGTATTGTTCTAAATAGAGTAGTGCTATCACTCTTTTGTGATGGTACTTAATTAATAATCCAGACGGCTCATCACTTGCAGAAAAGTGATGGGTACGCGCCCGTATGGGAACATTGGGAGTATCAAGCGCGAGAATCGACATAAGTTGATAGCCCATCATCCTCATTTTTTGCCACAGTGGAAATATGCTCTTGAGAGATTACAAAACGACTCAACACGAAATGTCAATAAGTTGGGGATAAAACGAGTTCAACTAGTTAGCAATGTGGTGGACTTGCTGGGGAATGCAATGAACGCAAAGAATATTGTACACCTTACACTATCACAAAACTGTCTGGATAGTCAGGGTTACCTTTCCCTATCTAAATTTCTCGAGAAGAAGTCCCCTCTCAAGATATTGGAGCTAGATAAAAATCCTTTTGACAATGTTGCAAGCGCTGAACGTTTCTCGAAGGCAATAATTGCTCATCCAACGATAGAAAAGCTCGTGGTTGACAATTGTGGGCTTGGTGATAATATTCAAATTCTCTCGGCAATTGCAAGCACAATGAATCGGGTTTCAGTCTTATCTTTGTGCTGGAATGATATAGGTAACGACGGGGCGACTGTGATCGGAAATGTTCTGTCCACAAATCCTGCATCTCTGAAGACATTGCGCATGAGCGACAATGAGATTGATGATGATGGAGTTACTCCATTTGCAGAGGCTCTTTGTACGAATACAAATCTTAGAGATCTCCATCTTTCACGAAATGATGTTACGGAATTGGGAGAGAGCGTATTGAGGATGGTAGTATTTGATGACACTAGCCTCATCACTCTCTACAACTCTAATCACACCTGTAAAATTTATGTCAGTGGGCATATTACTCCGGAAACGACCGGTTCGAGAAAGAATGCCGTCAAGAAGAAAATGTCACTCGCAATGTTTGGTAGCGTCAAGGTACCTGACAACACCGGGACAATCACTATGAACATGCATCTCTTTTCTGATGCACCAGTAGAGCTCATGCCTGTAGAACTCAGTTTCATCAACAAGTGCAGCAAGTTTGTTGAGTATGGCGATAAAAAACCTTGCTTATCAAATATGTATGAGGTCGTGAGAAATTGGAATGTCACTGCCATGTTCAGCTATGCGGCAGGAGCAGTTGCGCCTACGGAAAAGAAGAAGCGGAAGATGAAAGGAGGGAATTCAACAGCAAAAAAGGCAAAGGGTGTTTATCCATATCCCATATTATAAACACAACCTAATAATCTCATCTTAATGTACTAACTCAGTTCAATCTGATATTTGTATAGGGTTTGAGCATAAGTAAAAAGCTCAAGATCAAACCTGTTCTTCTCCATGAGGGCAACATATGCGTCGGAATGCTCCATTGCATCGTTGGGATCCAAGTCTTTCCCACCAAGAGCATCCTTCCTCATCCCCTCCAATATATGATTTTGGAAGCAAAACATAGTTGCGTCTTCAAAACTCCGACCCTTCCCATCCCATCCAAAGTAACGTCCATAATGCTGCACTGCTCCCATGATGTCGCTGTACAGACCTATTAGCGCCTTACGGCGTAATATCTCCTTTGCTGTGTGAACATCTCTATCATCTAGAGGAGCACACGCCATTCCATCCTCACCCTTTCCGTCGATACATCGCTTATTCACCAGTTCTCTTGTCATCCAATTATCTCGAGCAAATTCACTTCGAGCGTACTCCACATAGGACATATCCTGTAGATTCCCTCGTTGCCAATCATTCAGTTTAGTCCTCTCGTATTGCCCCCTGCGTAGATATCGGAATCGAGCCATCTCCCTTTCAATGGGGTGTCGAATGAGAACAAACATTCGCCCTTGATTCAATGTGGTGAATAGTGATGAGACATCTTGTAGCAAGGAACTGTAAATGACATCGGCCATACCACTGGAACCTAATGCTAGTACATTGGCACGTTCAATCCCATCCTTGGTAGTTGTGTCAACATTAATATACTTTCTACCCATCGACATGACCACAGTCAATTGGAGATAATCACCCCCAGCACCACCACCACCATCACCTTCTACATTGCTCGATAGATCCTTTTTATTTTCCATCACCCCCTCAGAACTAACCTGCACCAAATTCAAACACGACAACACACCCTCCATAACACTACTCCCCCCACCATTCCCCTTAAAATCCGCATACTCACTCCCCCAAAACAACGGCACATCCCGAAATTTCGTCGTATCCGTCAATGTGAGCGAACCATAATTATCCACAATACCACGTATATACGATGTGCCCACTGCCCAATCAGCAATATTATCTTGTATGGCTGGGGATATTTTTGAGATTCCCATGATGGGTTTGGGTGCATCATTCCCCATTGACCAATTGATACCATTGTTGGTGTTGCTGCTGGAAGATGGTTCGATCCATGCATTGACATCTTTCACTTGGATGATGTTTTCAATAGTCAAGAACGTTCCAATGGCCATTAGGGTGAATAACATGGCAAGAAAGATGGAACGACGAAAGTACTCGGAATGTGACATTTTGATCATTTGCTTCACAAGAGGATTGTTACTCGTGTAGGATAATGATGCGTCGAAGGTTGAGGGTGTAGCAAGTGGGGTGATTACCGATGAATGTTCTTCGGCTGACAAAGCGACGGAGGATGCTCCATTATTGGCGCTAGAATGATGATGACTATACGTATCATTATACAAGTCATCTCCTTCCTCTGTTATAATCATTTTCTTCAATTCTTCCTTATCCAATTCGAGTTCTCCCGGATGATCATTCTCTTCAATGTAAACTCTGTGCAATGGATTGCCCGACATGCTCATAGGGACTGTCGACTGACGTGATGAACTTGGTGCTGACGACATGAAGGACGACTGCCCTACTCCTCCAAAGGAACTATTAAGACTGCTTTGAAACGATGCCGCCGATGACTGAAACTGCTGTTGCGCAGAAGACATCATGGAGCTTTGCTGTGAATTCGTATTAGGAGTATTGATATTATTATTTTGAAATCGAAGTGCCCGATTCGGCGGCCGTCTTCGACCAACATTACTGCCGCTGCTGTACAGCGTCGACCCGACCTGTCTCGATGAAGACTGTTGAGCTAGTTCATATATTGCCTTGTGATTATTATGGCGGCTGGAAGCAGTGGTGACAGCATCACTCCGCGTTGTTCGATTGGTCTCAGAGTCATCCAGATTTATGGGGAGGTCTTCTTCGTAGGGGTAAGCGTACCCGATGCTTCCACCGGAGAAGGAGCCCATCATACTTGTGCCTCTTCTGCCTTGAGTAGACATGATAATACGGGCCTTTAGGTTATTTCTGTACTTCTCACGTATTGTAACTGTTGTTGTTGACTTTCGGTCATGGTCATCTTCTGCTGTGAACTGAACATCGTTTACGAAACCTCTCCCCCAACTTTGCCTTCTCCCAAGTTTTACCCCAGCTCTCTCTATTTAGACATAAAAGGAATTGGTATTTACAGCCTGGATCGATATGCACGGGGGAAATATCCTCGACCCCACCTATGTTACATTTTTTGCCTCCGGGAGATTCACATGTACCCAAGTATTTTGTATGAGGTCAAGAATGGTGGAATGCCCCTGTCAGTGATTGTAACGGCATTACCATTACCATCTCTAGTGGTTACCCGTTGGGGCTAGTCACAGGTGTATGTGACTAGCTTCGTGACTAGCTAAAATGGTGGAATGCCCCTGTCAGTGATTGTAACGGCATTACCATTACCATCTCTAGAGAGAGAATGTTGTCAGTTCTTGCTTGAAAACAGCACCAAAATCGATGCAAAATACTTCATTTCTCATCAAAGGATTTATTTAATTGGACCTCCTTTGGAGAGATAGATGGCTCGGTTCGGGGGTCGGGGGGGGCTCTATTTAGACACTCAAGAGGTAGTAGGTAGGAGGCAATGCGAAAAGAAGTAAAGTTTCTCTTTTCTGGCACTGGCGGCCAGCGCTGGCAATCTAAAGGGAAAAGGACGTAAGAAGAAGAATCAACAGCTGTCATCATAATGCAAACATCGAGTAAAAAAGATGTGTATGAGGCACTCAGGCTTGCGTACTGGCCTGCACTGGCAATCTAAAAGGAAAAGGACGTAAGAAGAGGAAGAAGAATCAACAGCTGTCATCATAATGCAATCATCGAGTAAAATAGATGTGTATGAGGCACTCAGGCTTGCAGTGGTTGTGATAAGGTGGGTAATGCTCTCTCTAGAGAGAGATGTAGATGTAACTATTGGCCTATCTGGCATGAGTTTCCACGATCAGCGTGAAGCCAAAGTTGCATGATAGAGTAATTGACTTAGTTACATAATATTAAATATCCCCCATAAGTTATATCCCCAGCACAAGCGATCTTCCCCTTCACGACTACGACTAGAGCTGCACGTTACAAGAAACGTGGGCTGCCTCATCTAAAGTAGGCTTTTGATTATAGTGCGCACTATCAACATTTTTAGTGCGCATCCCGCACATAATCCCGCACTCGTGGTNAAAGGACACAAATTTTGTGCGGCTGCGCACTAGCGCACTATAATCAAAAGCCTAATCTAAAGTCGCATGCAATCTTTTTTCCACCATAGATGTTGCTCGCAGCATTTAGCTTTCGTAGAATACACAACGTTCCACGACTTGTGAAGTCCTCCGCAGGGCTTTGGTCCTACACAACTAGTAACACATATTCCTTCGTTCCAGTCAACATACCACAACTCTTCAGTCGGCGCTGGGATATTGCCATCGGGATACACGCACTTCGAGTATTCGTCCCCCCAGAAATAATTTGCTTTACAACATTCGGCAAGTGTGTCATACATCCATATCTTTGGGCTGGATTTCACGTACCCCGGAGCATTTCCGTCGTTGACACAAGTATTTGTTTCCGACCAGTCAGCATAGTATAGTGAAGCTGTCGGATCTGCCACAGCCGTGCCACCGCTGTTGACCACACAGGTAGTGGCCCATCCAAAGAATCGTCTACAGCAGTCTTCCGGAGTGTCAGACAACCATCCCTTAGGATTACCCCGCATGTAATTTGGCGGATCGCCTGTATCACATCGGGGCTCAGATGCTTCCCAGGCAGGATAGTAACCATCTAAATACTCTGCGGTCCCCCCAGTGCATACGTCGTATGCCCACAAAAAGTATTTTTTACAACATTCCTCTTCTGAAGTCTCGTGCCACCAACCACCTAATGTCATGTAGTTTGGTGCATTGCCATCATTTTTGCAGCGGATTTCCCCACTGTGCCAATCGGGATACCAAAAATTTGCGATTGCCAGAAGCGGAATGATAAGGTCGTCAAAGTCCCAAGATAGATTTGCAGCGTCAAGGATAGCATTAACTTCCGTCGTTGCAGATAAGTCAGTCTTCACATCTGCTACGAATGAACCATCTTGAAGCGCACCTTTCAAATCATCTGTAGCTTTTGTATACAATTCAGTTCCAACCGTATAAGCGTCCGTACAAGCTGAGTCAGAACATATCGCTTGCAGGAGTATTTGATATGCAATCACCAAATCGCCTAGGGTTACTAATGATCGACGGCTTCGCAAAAGGCGATTCCTCGCAAGATCCTCTACTTTGACTCCATTCACTGTGGTTATCTTGATTTCACAGTCAAATATGGCATTGGAATCAGCAGGACAGGCAGTGCTTTCGATATGCACTGTCAAAATATTGAGAAAGTTGCTAACTGCCAGCAATTGATCTGGTGCGTTAGAAGTACCAGTTGCTATGGTGAATGTTCCATCGAATAACATTTTGAAACGAGGAGGAGCCTGCGATGGCGATGGACGAATTGACTTCGACGGCGTCAAACTGGGATCAGAGGAAGGTTCGGTTGATGGAATAGATGATTTCGAAGGAACTGTACTCGGTTCATCTGAAGGCATTGAGGAAGGTTGTAAAGACGGTTCCGAGCTCGGTTTATCTGAAGGCATTGATGAAGGTTGTGAGGACGGTTGTGAAGACGGCTCATCCGATGGCCGGAAAGACGGTTTCATGCTCGGTTCCCCTGATGGCTGAACGGATTTAGACGGAGACAAACTTGGGCCAGAAGAAGAAGATGGAGCAGACGACATCGAAGGAGGCAAGCTGTTATCAGTTGCAGATGACGGGTGAGCTGATTTAGACGGGTCCAAGCTCGGCTCAGACGATGGCTGAGAAGACGGTACATTGGATGGAATACTAGACGGAAGTGAAGTGGGTTCATTCTCCTTGAAGAAATAGCCCGCATCTGGGAAAAGGTTGGAGAAGGGGAGGTCAACATAGTTGTGACACNAGGTCCGTTTTAGATATCTGTAGATATGTAATCTGATTAACTTTGAAATTTAATTTAATTTAGTGAAGTGGGTTCTTTCGTAGGTCTTGGAGTCTGAGAAAGTAATCAACAAAGAATAAATTCTTGGTTAAAACAAATGTCTGGCAAAAAATCACTCGCAACATTCACATCAAAGAATAGATTGCTTTGGTACTCACTGGCTTCGGTGTTGGCGTTTTGGTAGGTTTTGGAGTTGGGGCAGGTAGCGCGCGGTAACAGTGACCTGCAACATAGTTGGATGAAACTATTTGCCCTGTACCATCGCCATTATCGGTGATATCAACTGAAGAATCTGTAAAATCAGCATCAAAAAGGCAATTGCAAACCGTACCCTGCTTCGTAAAGAACCCCCTTGACAGAGGATAATTGGATAGAGAGCAAGCTGCGCCACATTGAACTGCAGTGTTGGATTCTGAAGACAATGGAGTGTAATCATATGTAGCCATCGAACTGTCCCAGCAATCCCCAAAGCCAATATACTCGAAACCATCCACTGTTTCTGGTGCAACAGGCAAAGCTGTTTTGTAACATCGTACCGAGTCACCACTGTCATTTGAGTCTGTTACAGCTCCTGCAGCCGTATTCTCGTCATTTGTGACATCTGGCGAACCTCCAGGGTGAGTCACTGTGGAGAAATCAATTCCACCATCAAACAAGCAGCGACATTTTCCTGTCTCAAACTCAAAACCTCTGTAGTTGATGTGGGTCCTGTATGCAGCACAAGTTCCAGGACACAAACTAGCCGCAACAAAAAGCGAGTCCTCGAACTCAAGGTAGTTATACTGACTTGTTTCAAAGACGTGATTGCCTCCTACTTTCCCAACACAATTGCCATACCCAACCAAAACATGACCATAGTACGGTGTGATCTCAATGGCTTCAGACGGACGAATTGACAGGGAAGGTTGTCCCGAAGGCATGGTACTCAGTGATGGATTCAAAGACGGCTCTCCGCTTGGTTTTGTTGAACTAGAAGGTGCTGCGAAAAGAAGACATACAAAAAAGGAGATAGAAGTAAGTAGAAAGGTCGAGAGATGCTCTCCATCCAAAGAAACTTCTCTCATACTCACAATTTGAGGGTTCAAATGTTACACCGTCCCAAACCAAACAATTACCGCAAGCTTCAGAGGAGATGCACGCGTCGAGTGTACTGGAAAGTGATTCACAATCATTCATAGAGAGCAATGCTTCAATACTGAATGCCGAGGCAGCAGCGCAATAGCCGTTCAACCTCGAAATGACTTGGTTTGTATCCCCTGATGGCGGGCACTCTAATCCTCCGTTAATCGTCTTGACCGTGCCACCAAAGCTACCATTTGCCACATAGTCGGCACATGTTGTACCAGTCGACCCAGTATTTATAACCCAAAACCACAATGCACTCGCCCAGCCTTCAGCCTCGTCTGTGGCAACTAAATCAGGCGTGGCACAATAATCGCTACCACCTGCATCAATGTAATTGTAATTATGTGAGAGCTGCAGGGGACCACGGCCAAAGTAAAGTTTGTTAGCTTCGACGTATCCTGCAACAACAGAGGATTCAGCCACAGATCCGCAAAGACAGCCGTCGGGATCACTCGAGGGATTATGATCTGTACTGCAGTATGGATCTGTGTAAGACCCACTGCTATATCCACCTGGCTTGCAATAGACTACATCATTCTCTATTTGAGATTGTTCGCATTGAGAAGATTCCCTCGTCGCTTGTAGACTGTTGGATTCATGAATCACATTCCCAAAGAACGCCGCAAGTTGATTTCTCAGACCAGCAATACTATCGGCTGCAAAAATTTGGTTGTCCGGATTGTCAGCGTTCCAATTCTCCACAGCTGAGCAAAATCCTGAGTGGGTATAGACTGGTAAACGATTTGGAAATAGTGTATCAAAGATGGCGGATGTCACAATTCTGCAGATATCTCGCTCCCACTCAAAAGAAGGTGATTCCGAAGGGCTAGATGTCACGGTCACTACCACTACCTCAGCTTGCTCAATAACCACGTCACCATCCATTTGAGGAATTAATGCGGCCTCTGTTCGGAATGCTTCTATGTCAATACTTTCTTCGTAGATAACATCGCCTTCGGCCACTTCAAAATTGATTTCGGTTTCAACCTCAATCTCGTACTGAGCAGTACCATCGGTCAGCATTCTAGAGCTTCCCGTTACTTCTCTCAGAGTTTGACTCACGATGAAGCACCGAACATTTACTGGGGCGAAAGCGGTGACTAGTTCACAGAAAGCTGTTTGCTCGTCGGGGGTCAAGACTCTAGCTTCCGGGACCACGAAGTTTTGATGAAGCGTTACGACGCTTCCTCCACAACCTGAAACAGATGCAGTTCCATCTGTAAAGAGATCACTTTCGGAGTAGAGATTACATCCAAAATTGCGACTATTTGGTAAGATGTAATTTATCGCGGCTTCGTCCGTGACTCCTGCCCATTGAACAATCCCATACCATAGAGCCTCCCACGGAGTCCTTGGAATCCAAACGCCGCGCCTATGGATATCCGGGAGAAGTGGATGAAACAATTTTGCAGATACAGGAGAGTTAGAAGGTGATCTCAAATCATAGACGAAACCGTTCGCAGTGTCACATGCCGTTGCGTCCAAAGCAGGCAAGAGCCGCATTCCGTAGAGCTAGAACAAAAAAACTTACCCAGTGTTGTGATCATCGTTCGGGTTGTAAGTACTCGGATGCAAACCGAGAATTTTTCCTCCGTCAACTTTTCCTCCCATCATGAATGCATGTCCGGACCAACCATGATCTGTTCCAGAGCTAGAGTTTGGTGAAACTGACCGTCCAAATTCAGAAGACATAACTAAGACCACTTTATCCCACAATGTAGTACCGTCACCTAATGTTGCATTTTTCAATTCTTGGCGGAACGAATGAATTGCTGGATTAATTACTTTGAATTTTGAATTCAACCCAGCGACCATCTCGAAATGGGCATCAAATCCGCCAAGTTCAACTGAAAAGAAATCAACATTCACATTACGTCTTTCATTGAGAGCAATGAGCCGAAACACAATTCCTAGACTGTTTCCCAAATCATTATCTGGAATTGTGAGATCACCTTTTTTGCACTTCTTCGTATTCTTATCGCATGTACAACCGTAGGAACAAGCAGTCTGTTCACAGGAGATGTCATCTCCTTCTTCAGTTTTGCAAGCCAAGATAGAACGGAAAAATTCCGTTTCTGCAATTGCATCTATGAAGGACTGGCTCCAATATTCTGCCTGGAGAGAACTTGTGGGTTGTGTTTTCGCATTCAACTCCTGCATCTTCTCCACTAATATAGAACGCTTGGAATGATCCGAGCCAGCAGAGCAGTCTGAGTTATGCTCGGTCGCTGCCTCTTTACAAATGTCTCTCCCTTGATAAAATGGATCGACTCCATCTGGGTATCACCACACATAAAAACAAACTCTAAACGTTAGAATTGAAACAATGCAATGGAAAAACTATTTTCTTGACTGCCACTTACAATGTTTAACAACATTTACCCGGTTCGCTAAAGAAGGGTCTCCTTTTAGAAGCGTGGGGCTTTTGTATACGCCAGTTTGTCCAATGGCCATTGAGAATGAAAGAACGTCTCCCAAGCGACCCAGCTATCACAATACAAAAAGAAGGCACGGATGAGTCATTGTACAAAACAAAAACAAGTACGGAATCCAAAATGAACTTACAACGCCGCTACCGAAACGGGCTCCAAACGCATCTACTTTGAACATCTCATTTTTCATTGAGTGATGGGAGAATAGCTGTGCAAAGGTCTCCGCTAGAAAGGTGTATCGATCGACAGGTTTCTGCAAATGGCCAATATTTGCGAAGAATATGGCCTCTCCCTCCTGATATATATCGGCCAGGTGATTCAGTGCGTTGTTCACCCCGAAATGTGTACAAGGTTGCTCGGATGTTGTCGCATCAATTTTAATCATTTCGCTTACATCGACATAGTTACCACTGCCTCTATACAACTTGTATTCGTCGTATAAGGACTGGCACCCATCAGGGTGAGGCATGATCATATTCATACTGTCCATTCCTCCAAACAAATTAACATGCACAAAAGCTTTGTACGGAACAGACGGATTCTTTGGAATAGATGGTGTGACTGCTCGAGCTGTTCCACTCATCGCAACTGTATTCGTCGTGTGAAACTCAGATGTAGATAAGGTCAAAGTAGTGGCAACCTGTAAGGCCTCGATGATTCCAGATGCACCATAACTCTTAGTGAACTGGTCCTCGATTATTTGCCTATTAGCAGGACTGAGTCTGTTAGAAGTGAGCAGTAAGGCTAGGTCGCCCACAACTTTGGATGCGTCACTATCATCTCCACTTGGGGAGTAACTCAGGTAGGCTGCAGTGTTGGTATGGAGCCCATCGTTATCATTACCGCACGGGTTGTACATGTTTCGACTCCATCTTATTCCGATCCCTCCACTGCAAGCAGAGAGGCCAAACCTCGGAAGCGCGAAGAGAGCGTTAGACAAGCCTACGATTCCGTTCAAAGTCGCGAGTTCAGCTGGAGGCGAAGTTAACCCTGCTTCAAGAAAAATGCCTGGAGGAATAAAGTCTGGCGCGTAGAATGAGAATTGGTCTGGCGGACCATAGCAGCTGGACCCAATGATAGACACGGCATTTCCTTGTAGAAAACCGTCACTTCGTCGATGGTGCAGTGTTCGTAATAGTTTCATGCTTCTCATGACGTGCACTACCTTTTCAAACGGGTCCAGCACTCCTCCGCTAGCAGGGTCCATTACTATGGATGGGGAATAAGACTCTGGTGACAAAACAATTGCTGCTAAGATAGCATGCAAATCACTGCGCTTGCCACTACCGAAGCTAAGAGTTCTTCCTGCAACCTCCGGATCAGAAAAGAGGAAGGTTCCACTCTTAAAGGCTTGCGAACAGCGCAGCACATGCTCAGGCGAAGGGTTGCTGGATCCGAATAGTTGTATCAGACTCTTACACGTGAATGGTGCGGCACTATCATGATTGAGCAAAGCTTGAAGATACGCCTCCATCTCCTGATTTGCACTAATTAAATCAGGATTTGCCATGTTATAAAAAGAAGGACCATTCCGAAACTGAAATGCCCCATTGCAGACACTGACGACACTTCTCATATTCTTCAAGTACAAGAACCCGCCGTTGAATTCATCTACCACTCGAAAGATGGTGTCAATGGCATATGCACCACCCTTGGTGTATACCTTCACATCATCTGATTCTTCCTGGAAAGTGTACAAACTTGTTTCAGTTGGGTCAAATGCACCAATGTGAAGATCGTCGAGTACTTCAGCCCTCGTAGGTAGGCTGACGAACACTGATTCCTCTTGCACAGAGGTACTACAGAAGCAGAAATCACCACGAATTTCACCTCCATCGCACAAGTTTTCGCTCTTATGAGGATACGCGAGTCTACCTGCGGCAACATTACTCTCGTCCCAATGGACAGAGAAGAAGCTCACTGTCGAATCGAAATCCACCAGTGGGAGGACTTTTTTTTGGCCATCATTTGGATCTGGTACTCCATCCGGTACATGGACGACAGCAACCATACCCTCAACATCTATCTTCACTTTGATTTCACATGGCTGACTCGTCCAATGATACCAAACTGATTCCATCCACCTCCCTCCATCGCCGTCACCAAAGTCTTTACACGACATGTGATGCTGACAATGCCCTGTCCACATGCTGGACGGTCCGATCCGTGCCGGATTGTCACATACAACTCGTCCCAATGGGATATCTTTCCAATTTTGACATCTTACCTCGTTTCCGTCGTATGTAAGTCTTTCATTACGATATTCAGAAAGCATATCAGCCCAAGTCTCCCTATCCGCACCCCCAACTGCAGTATAGCCACAGCAAGTGGATGTTGCAGAAGGGAGTCTTTTGTCGGCGCACGCGGCTGTACGCATATTGCTGCCAGCAACAACTTTGGCAGATTCAGATTCCGGTATGAAGGGCATGTTCACGCAAGGAGGACGAACATATTCATAGTATAACCCAGGTAATACCTCCACCACTCGGACTACATCGACGTGACATTCCTTATATTCCGCGCTCACGTTCGAATCATCGCAATAGGAGAGACTTTCATCAAGAGTGATGGTAGCTTGAAAGTCACACATATCCTGAGGCCTTGGACTGGGCAAGACCTGTAGAACAAGATCATCCGTCTCATCGTAAGGATCTTTTGCGCAGTCATTGGCAGGTTTGTGTTGTCCATCATTTGAATTGACATCTACGGCTCTATACGCACCATTTCGTATTGCCCTTGAACTTCTAAGCGCAACACGGACAGCTACATTGCAGTGATCATTGTCACAGTTTGGCAATCGAAAAGTAATTTTCTCACGACCAGATCGCGGCAAAGTAAGTGTGTGGGTGCTGTTTTCATACACCCTCGGAGTGACGGTTGTAATGAATGTCCAGACCGGATTTGATGCGTCAGCTGCGTAGTAATAATCGACTTTATCCCTTTGCCCCAAAGAATACACATCAGCTTGGATACTGACCCATGAACCGCCTCTCATCGCGGAACCTCCAACTGCCTCAACAACAATTCGATTCACCGACTCTACAACTTCCGATATATTCCCGAGCAACTGGGTGGTCGGATCAGGGATCCCATCGTTACAATCATCGATAGTATTATGTGATGAATTTGGTTCGAAAGGGTATCGATTTTCAAGAAGGATACCCGAATCACATTTGGAAACACTTCCGTTACATTTTGGAGCTCCAATACTACTATCGTACTCGGCCTGTCCAGTGCCTTCGGCCAATGTTGAAGCAGGGTACTGGAACGATT
>JALLBH010000742.1:0-12760 GCA_036940005.1 Skeletonema menzelii
GCATGCCTCATACCTACCAGCTAAGTTTGTGCCCACATGTCTTGGAGAGGAGAGATAGAAAGCACCTATACTTAAGTATGCCGGGCTGGTCACCGTTGCCAGATCATCTGTCAGTTTAGTGCCTCTCTAGAGAGGTACCATTGGATGTTGAGCAAGGCGACTCAAATGAATCTGAAGCTTGAAGGTGGAGGTTAAAGTTGGATGGTGGTGATACACGGCTTGGTGGATGGAAGTTGCTCAGTTGGATGGTAATCCTGTCGAAACTGCAGGAGCTTACACTTTCGATTGATCTAGAGAGAGTTGATCGATCGGCAGTTCTACCTTGTTCTTCACATGTATGAGGAAGAGGAAAGAAGAAAAGGAACAGAGAGCTATCCTGGCACTATATACTTAACTTCAATTGCAGGAAATAGTGCTCTGGAAATGTTGTACACCAAAGCAGCAATTGTGCCACATTTTACCTCAAATAGCGACTATTACTTCATCTTGTACGTCATGATCATGATCAATTCGACTCCAGAAAGGGGAGAACATTCTTTATGACAATATCTGCACATGTCGTGATGCTGATCTCCTTCCTTGCTCTCTTACGTCGTCCCCTTGTTGTTCGGAATCCCTCTTTTTCAATCACACCTCCGTCTTTTTCATTGAGATTGGCCTTCCACAGGGCGAGTTCCAGTAGCGTTGTGGCCTCCTTCAACAATGCTCTGTGTTCAGCTTTGTAGTGATCAAGTCGACGGATGACCGCTCTCATCCAATGCTGGATTTCTGAAGTCTTTCCGGAATGGGTGCTGGGTAGAACTTGATTGATGCGGTTGATTTCATTGTTCATTTCATTTCTCCAGCTCTCCAAGTGCAAAGAGGCCACAGTGTTGTGGATCCCCCCAACAAGATTAACTGTGGTAAAATTTGGGCAAAAATTGAATACACCATTGCCAATCATGTAATCCTTCAATGGCATGGCGATGCGTCTCAGACGTGGACAGTAACGGAATGCTGCTTCTTCTATTGCCTCCAATTCTTCAGGTAAATCCAAACCTGTCAGTTGAAAACAGTCCAAGAATGCCCCCTTTCCAATAGTCCTGATATGCGGCATGGTGATGTTTCTCAATGAGGAGCAATGATGGAATGCGCAATTTTCAATTGTTTCCAGCTCATTACCAAATTCCACATCCGTCAGGCCGGTGCAATTTTTGAATGCCTCCGCTCTGACGATCTTGACGCCCAGCAATTTAATACTCCCTTTCAATGATTCACAGCCACCGAATGCTTCCTCTTCAATGATTTCGATATCGTCATGAAACTCAACATAGACTAGTTGATAACGATATTGGAATGCCCGTGCTGGAATTATTTTGACGTCTTGATGAATTCTTGCGCGTCTGACACCACCGGGCACTCGTTGATCGCCGCCCATGTAGACAAAAATCTCATCACCATCCTGGGCCGCCTCCGCCATTATTAATTATATTCATATTACCATCTATTTACTACAGAGGTGCATGCACATAACATTCGTAATTTCCACAACTGACTCTGGCCCACTTCAACGACGATGATTATTATTGTTATTATTTACTGTTCCTTCACTGTTCGCTGTTCGAAGAGTGGCGGAAGAAAGCATTGTACTCCTATTATTTGCGCTGTGTAGAAAGTGAGTACTAATTCCTAAATTGAATCCTCTTCTTCCTCCTCCTCCTCCCTCCTCCCTCTTTGCTACTTCTTGATATTGTCACTACCAAGATGGCTCCCAAACCTAACAACAAAAATGATAGCCATTTGGACGCTGCTATTACTCCTTTACAATCGTCTCCTCATAAGCATAGTCGCCACTGATACAATCATGCAGCCAACGAAACAGTATTACTATGCCGTCACCGGCGCCAACGCTGGGCTTGGTCTCGAATCAGTCCGTCAACTCGCTTCACTCCATGCTGCACAACATGACAATGACGACGCATGTTCTGATGAAGATGCTACTTCCACCAGCGACGTGACTATATTTTTATTATGTCGGAATCCAGTTAGTGCACAACAAGCAATTGACAGTCTAACATCAACGAAAGAATGCCCAGCAAATGTAAACTTGAAGTATGTTCCATTCGATTCATCTGATCGATCATCTGTAAAGACAGCAACCGAAACTCTCTCACAAGCAATACCCTACGGACAAATAATTGACGGCCTTCTACTCAATGCAGGAGGGTTCACATCCGATCGCAGTGGAACTCTCACAAAAAATGGCACAACAATCATTGCAGAGACAAATTTGATCGGTCATGCTGTACTCGTCGATGGGTTAATACAATCCAAAACACTGCAGGAAGGTTCTCGTGTTATCTTTTCAGGATCAGAAGCTGGAATGGGTGAACCATTTGCAATTAAATGGGGGAATGAGCTCGACTATTATGTCAATATTCTCAATGGGAAAGCGTATAAAACAAAGATGAATAAGAACAAGTACAAGCCCCAAGATGGATACGGTCATATCAAAGGTATGATTGCATTTTATGCCTCTGCAATGGCACGGCATCATAGAGATATTTACTTTGCCACTGTAAGTCCAGGATCAACAAAAGACACGTATTTAATGGACCAAGGATCATTCCCGAATGCACTCAAGTATTTGGTCAAGGGGTTCATTTGTCTATCTGGACAGCATGGCGTTGATGTAGGTGCAGGTAGATATATTGACGCACTGGTGGATGATGGATGGGGGTATGAAAGCGGAACGTTCGTTTGTTCCAAGAAGGGTTATATTGGGGAAGTTTGTGATGCTACAGAATTGAAGAAGGGCAGGCCTTTTGGTGAGCAGGCAAAGCAAGATTTAGTGTATGAGGCTGTTCACTCGTTCATGTTGAAATGATTGAACTCTTGGATAAATAATGTAACCGAAATATTCCTGCGATTGACCTCGAATCTAATAAGAGCATCTATTCTCTATCTCATTTGTCTATCCTTCTCCTACTATTACTATTTCGTCATACATAGAACCAATTCCCCCGCTTCGTCTCATACGTTACCCGATTCCTCTCCTGCTCCTGCCTTAGCCTAATAAGCTTTAGATTTTGTAGATCACTAGACAACATACACGAAAAGATAGATCTAATGACTACTGGAGTGGGTTTAACCTTTTCAAGTGTGATTTGATGCAGCGACAGGGTTGTGCTCTTCTGAAGATATTGTAGAATCACAGATGAACTGGAAAATTGATTCTATGTACATGAATGAACTCAAGTGGAGAGAGGGAGAACCCTAACCCTCACTTGGTCTGTCTATGTCTTTTGCCTATCTACCTCTAAAACACTTCTTTCCCTTCTTCTATCTCCTGCTACATCTACATCACTACCAATTCCATCTCCTCCTACCTTGCCTTGCCACCTGCTCCATCCCTTCCGACCTGTCCATCCGGGCAAGGGCCCCAAGCTGTGTCTATTCCGCGTTCTTCTTGCTTTTCTGCTATGCTACCACCTCCTTATGCTCTTGCTCTTGCGTTTCTTCTACATCTACACATCCTCTTCTGCATAATCTCTTGCTTCCATCACTGATTCATCTTGTGCCGCTTCCTCTCCCTCACAATTGAAAACGAGGTGATGCAAATCCTTCGACAAAAACTCACTCACATCCTCAACAATGTCAGGAAAATTACCTAAATCCTTAGATACTAATTCCTACGTGTTTCCCTGTAGAAATGGCTTGGGTCATTTTGGGTCAAATGGCCAACAGGGTAAGGAGGGCACCTCCGGACCCGACTGCGTTCACCGATCTGGGGCCCCGAGGGCCGACTAGTTACCACTCTACTAGACTCTACTTTGTTTTCGTGCGTGTTCCGCCTATCTATCTTCTACAATCCCCCCCTCCATCATTCTTCATTGTCTTCCACTTCCGCTTCCGCCTCTCCTCGTATAATGGAGTCTGTATCCCCTCTCTACCTCTACTCCTACTAATTTTCAGTTGTATTCATGTAGAATCAATTTCACCGCTTCATCTCCCAAACCTTACCCTTGCCCTTGATGATTCCTCTCCTGCTCCTGCATTAGCCTTCTTTTTAGATTTTGTAGATCACTAGACATAGCTGAAGTTACATCTTCAGTCATGTCAGGAAAATCACACTCACGTAGGCTAAACTTGCAGTTTGCACGAACACTGCCATCACCATCACAGTCACAGTTGGATGAGGAGAAACCCCTGCCCCTGTCATTGTTGTCATCATTTTTGTCAGCCTCTGGACAACCAATGACTTCAGCCTCGTCGTCCTTGTCAGTGTTAGAGACGACTCCATCGTCTGCATCTGATGAAATTGGCTCTTTTTCGTGCCCACCTCCACCTTGCAGTAAATATTCCTTGGACTCGGATGCGGACTGGTATCTGGTATCGTATCGTCTTGTGATGGGGAGCTTTCCGAGCCATCCGGTTTGTCTGAGCGACTCTTCAAAAATCAAAATCAGTGACTCAGCCTCACCTCTCACTCATCACTCAAAGGTCGATGATGATGACGATCGACCGACCGATGAAGTCCATAATAAAATAATATTCCTACACCTCTACCATACTTAGCGAGAGAATAAGAATGTGCTCCATGAACAGCATACCACGCTCATCCATGATGGACAACAGAGGCCAACTCACCGTAGCCCTGCCCACCCATCAACCGATGCCCCTCATCACCAAACTTCTTTTTTACGGCGTTCTCCCAATCGCCCTACCAATCGTTGTATCTTACAAAATGCTCACTGATAAATCCTATCGGATGACTACCACCAGTTTATTCTCCCTGGTGAACTGTGCAACGAAGAAATCGTGTGCGGAGGAATGGTACTGGCAGGATGTGGGGCTGTTAAATAAATTATGGAGTCTCCCTTCTGCGGCTGCCTACATTCAAAAATCAGCCGATGGCAGTAATAACGAAACCGACACACCGCTGCTTGAATATCAAGTTCGTGAAGGATACTGTGGCAGCGCTACACAGAGATGCATACTCAAAAGTTTGGGGTATCCTTCTAATTCGATTCCAGATCAAAAGGGGGGAGAGAGTAAGCCTGATTTATGGTGTGAGCATGTCAAACAGATTGCCAAGGAGTCTAGTCATGATGACGATGGGATGGAGATTGAAACGACAATTGTGCGTGGTGGCGATGTGACGTATGAATCATTTCTATCGACATTACGGCAGGGTTTGGACAATCCGAATTGTCGTATATGCTGCAACTATCTGCGTTCTGCTTTGACAGGATTTGAGCTCACCGGTTTGTGGAAATTTCATCCATTATTCTTCTTGATCAAACTATACGGAGGACACTTTAGTCCAGTCTTGGGTATGGTAGAACAAGACAGTGAGGAAGAGAAGGATAATCCATTCATTGCGATATTTGATACCAATCACAAGTACAATGGAGCCTACTTTGTCACGTGTAAGCGTTTGTATGAGGCTGTTTCTTCGATTGATGTGGGTAGTAAGAAGAGTCGAGCGATTATTTTGGTGGAGAAGAAGAGTGCGTGAACGGTGTAATATGTTGGATGTGCAACTACAATTACATTGCAATAGTAGCAGAAGGTGTGTGTGATGCACAGGAGCACGCAGATAGTAAGAGATTGGGCGAATAGCATATTCATTCACACTTGCTCTGAGAGAACAAACTAATATAGAGAAGACATATTTGACTATCTACTCCCGCTTCCTTGTCCATGCCATCAGAGGAATTGCCTATTGCCTCCCTACTTTGACTCTTTGGAGTTGAACTGCAACTTGGAAGTGTCCTGAGGGAAGTCAACCGATCAAGATGCATCATCGAAAGAAAACATGGCATATGCAATATGTTTTTATTTCACTCTAGACTAGAGAGAGAGCCAAGCAAAAGGTCAATGCAGGAGGTATCGTAGGAGGCGGAGGGAGTAGGTCCTTTTTTCCGTTACATAGAGAGAGTTATCAACTTCCTCGATCCTAAATAAAGTAATACAGGTATGGTACGTGCGAATAACAGTACTCCTACTTTTCACCGCTATCTGCTATCTTGCTTTCTCATTTCCACGCTCTTTCCAAAGCCAAAGCAGTGCAACGTCTCTGCGGACATCATTATGAGCAATCAACAACCAAGACAATCCAGATGGGGAGTACCCTTATCATCGTCATCATCTGTGCCTTCTTCTTCTTCAACTTCAATACCACCGCCGGCGGCAGCATCATCTCTTCCAGAAGCGACCAATAACCAGCAGATGTCCGAATTTTCAAAAAATCACTCTGCAACGGCGTCACAACGAGCTTCTTCTTCATCTCAACATGAAGGACAACATGGAGATCCTAAGCACCAACTACACCGTCGGGGATATGACATGAGTAATAGTGATTATTATGGTGGGACGATGATGTCTATACTTACTGCATTTTTCGACACTGTTTCTCTAATATGAAAGAATAGTGTGTGCTAATGCAATCATCATGTGTTTCTTTTATTTTTTCTCCCTATTTTTATTTCAAGAAAAAGAAGAGTATCGACAGAGGTCATCTAGCACAGCCAGCGGCAGTGGTAGAGGTGGGGGTAGAGAAGAGTATGGTCGACATTTTGAAAGAGGGAGAGAAATAGGAGGTGGTAGATCAGATAAGCTGCCGCCACGACGTCAAGATGATTGGAAATGTTTGGAGGTGAATTAACAACCGTGTCGTTAGCCATTATGATGTGTTTGTTTTTGGTGTATATGTATCATCTTGTGAATACTGTGCCCTTGCGCATTCTGCAAAACATCTGATTATGGAAAGAGACACACAAATCTCTGTTGAGAAAAAAAACGCACGGATATGTCTCTCTCTTGGCTAACTGCTAACTTTATCACGTCTCTCTCACCTCCCTCAGTGCGGAGTATACAATGATCCACGAGATGATTACTGTCGTCGTTGTAATCGCCATTATCATCACTACGAGCATGACGATCGGGATGGCGATGATTGGAGATGTTTGGAGGTGAATTTTTCTTTTTCTTTGGCCACCCATTCACCTTTTCTTGCTGTTTTCGTTTCATTTGATTCTGTTGTCTAATGGGATGAATCATCATACTTGTATGCACATGAATCCTCATTTTTTCTCAGTGTGGAATGTACAATCATCCTCGAGATGATCGGTGCCATAGATGCCGTCAGCTGCAACACTCTTCTTACGAAAATGAGGCGTCATCTCGCCCGAGAAAGAAGAATCGCCGAGATGACGACAGAAAAGAACGAGGAGGAGGAGGTGGGGGGCATGACCAGCATGATGAATTCAAACAACTGCGCGATAAATTCAAACAACGTCAGCAACGTGAATGGCCACCCTCATTTGATACAGGGGGGGCTTCTTACATATTTGACTCACGTTCTGGAATGTTCTACCATCCACCAAGTGACTTTTTCTATGATCCCAAGACCAAGTTGTATTATAGCAACAAGAAGGCGCAGTACTTTCACTTTGTTGGTGGAGAAGATGCTAATGCGATACCTTTTCTACCCGTACAAGCGGGTGGAGGGGTGACTGGAGCAGCAGAAGTGGTGGTGGAAAACCCGAATTCGGATTCCCTCGACAAGAAAGCAGAAGTACTACCAAACCCAGACCAGAAGCCTAAGATTGCAATCAGTCTCAAGACAAAAGTGACAAATCCTCCTGTGAAATCTCTTAACGAAGTTGCGGCCTTCGAGAAGAGCAAACTTAATGAACAGAAGAAAGCGGCACGCAAAGACTCCGCCCATATAACAACGGAAACCTCTCCGCCTGTGATACCACAATCGCACAAGAAGCACGAAGAAGACATGGAGAAATGGTCTGGACGTGTCAAAGAATTGCGCAACGAAGATGATGAAAATACCAACTCATCGACGTCGAGAAAGATCAAAACAACAGTTAGCGGTCAACCAATCTGTCTCTTATGTCGGCGGAAGTTTGTTTCAGTAGAAAAGTTAGTGCAGCACGAGAAGTTATCTGCTCTGCACAAGGCAAATTTGGCCAAGAAAACCGCAGCTGATGCAGAAAAGTCTTCCAAGCAGAAAGAAGCCGAGGCTTTGTATAAGGATAGAGCGAAGGAGCGACGAATGATGCATGGCGATCTTACATCTGCTCATTCATCAGGACCATCCTCTCGAGCCGAGGCGATTCTTGCCCAAGCTGATGGCAGTCGTGCATCGGCTATTTCTGTGACGAAGACTGCAGAAATCGTACGTCCAGAGGACACATTGGGCGACACGAATGTTGGCAACAAGCTTCTTCAGAAACTTGGTTGGAAGAGCGGGGATACACTTGGTCGAAAACAAGATGACGAGAATGATGCGCAGCCCAAGGTAGGCAATGATGCTGCAAGTAGTTTGAAGAGTGATTGGGAAAGAATTGAATCTCTTGCTCAAGGTGGAGGGCGTCGATGATGATGAGTAGAATAAAAAATATGCAGTGCCCCTAGATAATTATGATTTTAGATCATTCCTTACTTTCGATCAATTACTTCTTTCTTCGTTGCTTCTTTTGCAAAACCACGTCCAATTTGGTAGCAAAGAAATGTACAAGGCAAACAACCCAAGAGGTATACCAGATTAGGGATGAAGAAATTCCCACCAAGATTATTCACAGCAACATTCGACAATGGAATGTTGAACGCTAAACCTACCAACCCTCCACTTAAGATATATATTCCACAAGCCTTTCCCAATAACGTCTCCTCGTATAAACGCCGCAAGTGCCGAGAAAGTGACGCTAAAAAGGAAACATCTGTAAAATGAGTAGAATACAAATCCAAGTACCTGCACAGAGAGGTTCTTAGATGACACCTGAACAATCCCCTGACAAATCCCCAACAAATTGCATGTATGTAACCCCGCTGCATAACCCCACTTGTGCAATATCAAATCCACAAAGGGCAAGCCTAAGACACTAACCGGTGTCAACAGTGTAAAGATGGACAGATACCTGTTCCCATACTCATCATCCCCCAAATATGCCAAGAAGTCACGTGTCGTTGTCAATATCCACGTATTCCTCGCTTGATGGAATGCAAATAAGAGACACAACGTTATATATTGACTTGATATCAATTGTTTCATCTGTGAACGATTGGCTATCAGAATGTATTGGTCTGCGGGTGACTCTTCTTCAATGTCTATTCTACTTCTTTCTTGATGAAATGCTATTGTCGATTCTTCTTCTTCTTCTTCTTCATTGTCTATTGTACTTTCTTGAGGATGTTCCATGATCATTTCCAAAGCTCCTCTAGTACTCTCACTACGTACATCATTCACATCCAAAACATCACGCACAGCTCTATCCATCTCTTCCATAGCCAACCTCTGCGTCTTCTTCCCAATATTTGTCCAACAAATGACTGATGTTCCCATGACAAGAATGTAAATAGCCAGATATACAGCTGATATTGTCGGGAGTGTCAGTACTGTGTTCGTTTCGACATACCAAAGAAGAAGGTAGGTCACTGCTCCTGAGTCCAATAATGCATTCAATACAGATATAACTCGATTTCTATCCCGTCCCTCTTCGAATAATAGACCAGTTTGTACGGTATATAGTCCACTGAGGCATGACATGAAGCCAATGCAGAGGAAGGATGGGAATAACAATGGATCAATGTGTAGTGATGTCGATACGATGAGCAGTGTTAGACCCAAACCACCGATGACAAACGTTACGTCAAACATGAGTGCAGGTCCGTATTTGTCAATCCCTGCCCCCATGAAGGGAGTAAAGATCATGGTAGTTAACATTGACGAGAATTGAACATTGAGTAACATGGTAAGTTTGTGATGGGCAAGGCAGTTCCTCATCATCGGGTGCACATTGATTTGAAAAGGCTCCTGATTCTTCAAGCATTAGTTGGAATGGACCATATCCGTAGAAAGCGCCAGTGTAGAATATAATGTAGAGACATGTTGAGATGAGGAGTAGCTTTCGTTGGTAGCCGTGCGGGCCGACGATGATTGGAGCTGCCATGACATTTTTTATGTCGATGATGATGTGTATGTTGTGCGCTTGGTGTTGGGCGAAAGAGCTCCTCTTAGCTTATCATCTTTCATTAGCCCCTATCTGAACAAAATTGTCCACCACCATCATCTCCATCAGTAACATGCTACTTATCTGCCATCATGCATGATAGCATCTCATGTGCAAAGCAGCTAAGCAGAGCGAGATGATCTCCTTTGAAGCGGTCACCAAGATTATGCTTTTCCCGAGGAGAGGAGAATATGCTAGCACCACCGCTATAATACTCATCATTCTCTTGATAGCTGCAGCTACACCATCGACACTCGCCTTTACGACGCCATCATCAATACAACATCACACATCTCTAAAAAATACTCATGATGTGCACAACAATCGAAGAAATCCGCTATTCAATCGAGGAGCACAATTATTCAATTCCCAAAGAGACGACAATAATGATTTCATAGAAACATCAACATCACAGTCACAAGAAGGGATCCGACTGAACAAAGTCTTCAAAGCCACCCATTCTCGACGAGCGGCCGACAAACTCATCGAAGAGGGACGGGTCACTATCAACGGACAACGTGTTCATTCCAAGGGTGGGTATAAGGTTGTACCCTTTCGTGATGTTGTAACGTTGGATGGGAAAGTTGTCAAGGGGTGGGAACAGATTAATGCTATATCGAGAGATACTCCTCCTACTGATGATGATGATGATGATGAATCAAATGATGAATTACAGAGAAATCACAAGCAAACGTCGGAAAATCAACATCCACAACCACAACAACATCGTCAAGATAATGATGCATCAACCAACAATTCCAATCTACAAACATCCTCATTTGAATATGTCAAATATTACAAACCAATAGGAGTAACCTGCACCACCGATCTTCGTATCAAAGACAACATTATCGATGCCATCCAACAAGATGGCTATAAAGCCCGTCATCGTGTCTATCCCGTTGGAAGGTTGGATAAGGAAACGTCTGGATTGATCATTCTTACATCGGATGGACGGATTGTTAATGCTGTTCTGAGGGGGGAGAGGAAGCAGCCGAAGGTTTATAAAGTGAAGGTGGATGGAGTGTTGGAGGATCGTCATCTTGAGAGGCTGAGGGTATGTATCACTCTGGAAAAATGAAAGCATATATGTATTGTTTGAGTCCGTTTCATTGCATGTACTTACACACTGATACATCGTCTTGCTTCTCTCTCTTGTCTCGTCCAAAACACTCACAATATACACACATATACTATATACAGGAAGGAATCATCATTCGAACAGTCGCACAAAGAAAAGGTCGAACCGAACAAGAAAACACACTCATTGCCAAAACAAAACAATGCAAAGTCGAACGAATAGGACCCAGCGCCGTCCAAATGACGTTAGTGGAGGGACGAAATCGACAAATTCGTAAAATGATGGAGGCATTGGGGTTTACTGTGGTGCGGTTACATCGTGTGGAGTTTATGGGGATACGGTTGGATAGAGGGTTGGTGGAACCTGGTGATTGGGATTATTTGGATGAAGAGGAGATGAAACTTGTGAAGGATGCGTTACGATCAGTGCAACAAGATGATGATGATGATGATGAAGGCAATGGGCGGCGGTATAGATAAGATAACTTGGACTGTTTCTTTTCCTTCAGCTTAATTTGATTGGAAGCATCAGTCCTTTACCTTTTATGCCACATTGTCCAATTACACATCAACCTTTGCCATGCCTATACTTCCACTGCTACTGCATTGGTAACATCCTTGCTTCCCATGCATCTGCTACATAGTTGATAGTATGGGGGTCGTTCCAAGCACTTAGATGTTCCTCAAACTTTTCCATAACAGCTGCATTATCCCAATTCTCAGATCGCACTTCTAGCGAGAGGCATCTTTTGCCTCCCGCCAAGCTAGAGCTGCTTCTGCTGCATCCCTTTGCTGGCTTTTTGTCTCATCCATAGAAGCCTGATGTGCACGAAGAGCAGCGGCCAAATCCTCATTGCTGACTAATCCCAACCTAAATAAGTCTTTGAGCATTCCAAGTGACTCATCAAGTCCTAGGTTGGCGGCAATGATGAAATGTTTTACCGCTCTGTCGGGATTACTTTCCAACTCGTGACATCCAAGATTGTGCCTGGCGTCAGGGTGTCCACCAATTGCAGCCTCTTCCAAGTGATAAAATTGCTTTTTCAAATCTTTCCCAACACCCTCCCCCTTCTGATAAAGAAGGGATAACTCATGATGCGCTTCCAAGTTACCCAATTCTGCTCCCTTGGAAAAATTTTGAAATGCACCTCTGTAGTCCCCTTCCTCTTCACAACTTTTACCCATTTCCCAAAATGCTACTGGATCATTCGCCTCGATTCTCTTCCTAACACGTTGAAGATGTTCTTCCTCGGATTTTGGTGACGGTTGTCGACAGAACGGACACTTCTCCTCCAATTTTAGTCCAAATTCTCGCTCCTGGTTGGCATATTCACATCCGAGGCAGATCGTGTTACAACAGCATCCCATAAACATAGACAGTTTCGGATCAAGCGGTAGAGGATGACAACAAATCGGGCAGTCCCCATGATGGCGGCCTTCAGGCTGTTTGAATAACAATTCGTCACGTAATTCAGCGGCTCGCTTCTTGCACTTCTTTTTGTGCTGCGGCCTGTGCTCCCTCTGACATTTCACGCTACAATATTTAACGAGATGACAAGCGGTGCATTTCTTCAATTTGATATCATCCACGCCGGCGGTGCCGCAGGAAGCACAGCACAACATCTTGTCGGCTTCTTCACCACTCATCGTGTTGTTAGTATTACAGACGA
>JALLBH010000743.1:0-12718 GCA_036940005.1 Skeletonema menzelii
GCAAGATCGAGAACACTGAGTGGGGAGAGGCTGGTCGCATTATCACCAACAGCGACTGCGACTATGCTGTGGAGGAAGCTCTTAGCCAGAAATCCTTGGCACCTGGTTACGATCACGATGTTAGCGAGTGGACAAGTGTCGCTGGCCGTGACAACTTAGCCATTGGTGATGCCAACGGCCTCCAAGTTCCTTCATTTGGTGCAGAAGCTCTTCGCTTGGCCCTCACTACTGAGACTTCTGAACTTGCTAACGCGACATACGGTATCATCAAACGCATCTGCTCAACATGTGATCCTGTAGCGAAGGAGATCTATTACCGCCGAATGACACCCATTCCTGAAGGATTCGACCTCCTTCACAATATTATGCACCAGCGAAATGATGGAGGCGGAAACAACCGCTGGAACGAAGACTTCCAACTTTTCTCCACCTATGAGGATGCTGTCAAGGATCAAAATCGTTGGAAGTGCCCAAACAACTCCTTCAATTATAATGCACCATTCTACGGTGAATGCTCTCCTACTGGAGATAGAATTAGGGATCAGTACTCTATTTTCAGCTGGAGTCCCGGACCAAGAGCGCATGTTGCATACTACATTAACAAGGGTGAAGAGGTAGGAATGGTGAAAGTGGACACCCATCATGTCAGAGGAAGAGATCATGCCAATGGTATGGCCCTGGAGAGTGCCGACGGCAAAACTGTCTACATGACGGGTCATGGTCGTGATATTTGGAGTTACGATGATGATTTCAACTTCAAGGCTGATGAGATTGTGGAGGATGACTTCACTACCGTAGTCAAGGTTGGGACTCGTTCCACGCCATCACACCAGTCCTGGTCAAAAAGTGGCCTTATGGTCCGAACAAGCTTGGACACGGACTCAGCCCACTTTTCTATCTTCCGCATTGGAGCCAACTGGATCTGTACACAAGGAAGACGCATTAAAGGAGAGTATAGTAGGAGTTTTGGTGATTGCATCCAGGATCAACCGGATGCACCTTGGTTGAAGATTGAGAAGCGCATGGATACCTACACTTCTTTCTACGGTACAGAAGGAGCAGACGGTGTGATCACATGGACCCAGGTGAGATCTGAAGAGCTTGCAGGAATTGGTGACAGGTCCTACGTTGGACTTGCCGTATCATCTGCATCATATTGGCAGTTGGAGACCATCTTTCATGATTTTGAAATCAGCCAATACTACTTCCCAAGTGCCTCTCCCTCCGTATCCTTGGCTCCCACTATGTTGGCACCCTTCACTGACGTCAACAACTTGGACTTGGGCCGAGTTGCTCAATCGTCAGCTGGATCTTGGGACGTCACTTCCTCCGGGAACGACATCTGGGGAACTTCAGATAGTTTCCGCTTTGTCAACTTCACTGTATCTGGAGACGTCACCATTGAAATGAGGGTAGATGCATTCGAGGGAGATCCCGATCACAACGACTACTTGTACCATTGGGCAAAGGGGGGAATGATGATGCGTGATACTATGGACAAGAACTCCAGGCATTTTTCGCTATTTGTTACCGGAACTCAAGGCCTTGCAAATCAATGGCGTGAGTGCACGGGCTGCAACAGTGGTCACTCCAAGACCCACAATGACAATCCAAGGCCTGTTTGGCTCCAAGTGAAGAAGGTTGGCAATGTATTCACCAGTTACTTCAAGTATGACGAGGAGGGTGCAGAGTGGATTCAATTTGGAACTACCAAGACCATGGACTTTGGATCTGAATTTGAAGTTGGCATCGCTGTTACCTCCAACTCTTGGGGAAGGGTCGCCACACTTCGCGGCTCAGGCTTGAATATTGAGGAGCATGTCCCCACCGCCGCAAGACAGTTAAGGGCTTAGAGATTAGGATTTTTAGATCAGTAGAGCAAATATATATATAGTAGCAGAGTTAAATTGCAATGAAAGAACGATGATTCAATTATTTGTAATTTCAGAAGTATTTGAAGCCCTACTGCCAGCGCATCCCCCTGCATCCAGTGCTTTGCTCTTGGCTAGAGTCTATTATTTGTTAGTTGTATGGTAGTGGTAGACAGTCTCCCCCATTGTAGCTCTCCAAGCTAAACTCCCCCTCCCCCTTCATTCCCTCTCTCATTAATATTGCATGCATGTGCATTAATCCTTCTTTATCAAAACATACAACCTCATATCCGGCAGCACACTACTCAAATGCCTCTGATCCCCCGTCAACCTACAAAGCAACCCCCCAAACGAAATAGCAATCACAACCACCCCATCCTTCTTATAACTGACATCAAACACCCGTCCATGCATAACATACTCATAATTATCCGCCAGGGTGGGTTCATTCCTCGCCATCTGTGACGGATTATACGCTGTATGATCATCCGGCGATCCAT
This sequence comes from Skeletonema menzelii, assembly GCA_036940005.1. Taxonomy (NCBI): domain Eukaryota; phylum Bacillariophyta; class Thalassiosirophyceae; order Thalassiosirales; family Thalassiosiraceae; genus Skeletonema; species Skeletonema menzelii. The sequence goes on from JALLBH010000743.1 coordinate 2,372, forward strand.
CCAAATTCAACGTCGAGGCTAGGACAAGTGTCATCTTTTCCCCCTCGAGCAAACTGTAGATTTCGCAATTAATGTCCAATAGGAGGTCACATTCGAATGTGGTGCCGGTTGCCGAGAGGCGGTTGACGCGATCGAATTTTTTGCCCTCGGGGTTGAGGGCGGTGACTTCGAAGATGTCTTCGAAGAGGGTTACGCGGGCGGCTGAGGCGGCGGTGGCCATTTTATTTTTTATTTGTTGTGTGGATTTTGATTGTTTTGCAATATATGTATTTAGTAGTGATTGGCAGCGTAGCTTGTTATTTTTCCTCACTCAACCGTCAATAATGATATTTTCTTTTTACTCGCTGCTGCTGGTGCTGCTATTGTTGTTACTCTTCGTGGTTGGATCAGCTGTGTCTTGAAGCAGTTGATAGTGATGGTCATCATCTCATTGTGATGATGTTTTGTGTGGTTTGTGGTTGTGAGGAGCTGGCTGGCCCAAGGAATAAATCTGGTTTTGTGCTCAACGAAGCCAACACAACATCATGAACCGAAGAAGCACTGCTATGTCAATAGATGTGAACAATGAGCAATCCAAAGCAGCTCAAGGCAGTCCTAACATCTCTCCGAGAGGCCATCGCCTCCCTCGAAACTGAGGCGACCACCAACAGCACGTCCATCAAGTCCTTCTGCCTCGTACTCACGAGTGAATTATCCTCTCGTGGCATCGCCGCCAATCTCCCCCAAGGTAATGACAACTACGACTCGTCGTCCGAGTGGATCGTCTCCCTACTAGAATCGATTCAAATGAACGCTGGCAAAGTAGCAATTGATGACGTTGATAATACCAATTCCAGCAATTATCCCGCCCCCATGATGGCAGCGCTCAATGCAGCACAGGGGATGGCTGTCTCGGCGTGTGCCAAGATTTGTTGTCCGGTACTCATTTATAATCATGGCGATGAACACTTGGATGCATTTGAATTACTCCCCATCAATGCTAACAAAGATATTGCCAAGGCGTATAAAGATGCATTGAAACGATGTCAAGATGTCGAAGATGGACGATTGTACACACTCCTTCAATTGGTAACAAATCTCCATTCCGTTCCTGACAATGTGGACAAGTCCTCCCTACCAAAGAGTAAGATTCGTCAATTCAAATTAAAACAACTGCGTCAATTGCAGTATACATTCTATACCATGGCATATGCCAATTATCTTCATGGTGCAGTGAATTATGCAGTGGATCAACCACCCATGTGGAAACGATGTTTGGATTCTGCTTTATTGTTGAATGGTTCTAATGACGACGACGACGACAATCAAGACTCGTTTGTTACTTCCACCAACAATAATAATAATGAGAGTGGTAGATCAGAGTTGAATTACAAGGCATACTTCAACTCACGAACGATTCAACCTTTGAATAATATGATACGTATTGCCCAAGCCAAGGGGAATGAGAAACGTGCCAAGGAATTGAGTTTGTTGCTGGCTGTGGGGTATTTGGGGGGAGTTCGTGAACGGTTGCAGGATATGAAGAAGACAAACAAAGATAGTTCTGCTGCTGCTGCTGGAAGTCGTAATACTAATGGGGAGGAGGAGAAGAAATTGAATACATTGTCTGTGAAGGAGTTGGTACAACAATTTTATGTGGATAGGACACCCTTGCCGATAGAATTGGAAATTATGACGGTACCATCGCTTTTGGAGTATTCCAAGAAGGCATTGTCGGCATGTGATGCACCAACTACTATTGAGGATACATCATCTTTATCATCATTGGAGAAGGAGTCATGGATATTGTATCATTACATCCAAGAGCAAATGGTTCATTTGGCAGAAGAGTCCATGATTTGGAGTGACGTTCATCGGCAGTATCGATCAATGCTCAATCGGAAGCCAGAGTCAAATATTCCCAGTATTGGTGCTAAAAAGTCAAAGACTACGACAGGTACCAAGAAGGTGGTGGCATCGTCCAAGGAAGAAATGGAGCAGCAAACTAGAACCAAGGTCTATGCAGAAGCTTATGATGAATGGAAAGTTGACTCGTTACAGTTGGATTCATTGCCTTCGTTAGCATTGAGAGATGCAGTTTTGTCGCTCTCTTCGTCGCTGAAGATCATCCCGCAGTCAATGACTGATATTATTCAAGATTGTTATCGGTCCTTGATACATCAAATGGAACGACTCGAGGCAATGGCAGTGATTGTTCAAAAGAAGAGTAAGACTTCTGCAAAGGATGTACTGTCAATGTGGGAGGCGTTACTATCATTTATTTCACCATTGATGGGAGGGCGTCAAGACAGTGATAACTTCTTGTCCTCAAATGTTCCGCTGCGCAATCTTTTAGAAACTTGCTCAGAGGCAATAATTGTTGCGTCTTGGATGTGTGAGCCGATAGTTGGAAGTGGTGACAATGTCAGCAATGAAATCAATAATCTATCAAAATTGCTCTCGGATGCGCAACGCTTACTAACTGCATGTAAAGTGGGACGTGTTGAAGAGAAGAGATTGTTGGATGAGAAGAATAAAGAAGAATCAGTACTATCTTCAAAAGAGAGCCAGTCTGATCTAGAGAAGAAGTTAGCTTTGCGCCTGGAATGTGCCATCGAAACATCGCGTTGTAGAGCAGAAATAGACAGTGTCCTTGATGCGGATGGAGTAGATATCAATGCGATCACAGCTATTGCAAGGAGGGCAACAATTTCTGCTACAGGTGGATTCAAAAACATCGCAGATTGCAACTCTCCATTGCTATCAGCTTCTTCGTCGAAGGCACTTTTTGGAACGCCATATCTTCACTTCCTGTCAGTTTGGTCGGGGATGTACCTGTCCCCATGGCCATATTGTAATGTAGGCCAAGCGAGGGCAATTTTGAAGCAGGCCCGCGATGCTCTGAGGTTGTCAGCAAAGTATTGGGGGCGGCGCTCGTCAAACTTGGAAGATTTGCTGCTAGATATCGGGGAAGCTGATTTGGAGAATGTTTTGTTAGGTGGTAATGCAGATGCTTCAAGTCGGTTGTATCATCAGGCCTTGGCAAAACTAGAAGGGAAGGATGGAGAGGAGAACGCGTCAGGGAATGCTTTAGTTCGGGAAAAACTAAAGGTTCAATGCCTCATCGGTTTGGCAAGGCAAAGCCTTTCCGTTGGTAATCCTGAAGTGGCCGAGACCCACGCACGTAGTGCCCTCAATATGCTCTTGTCCTCTGATCCAACACTAAACCAAGGAGGCGTCCCTACCTTGCTCTGTTCACACGCATGGTGTGCGCCGGCTTTGAACCAACTGCGTCATTCTCATCAGTTGTGTTCTTCTCGGCAACTGGTGGCTGAGTCATGTATCCAATCTTCACGTTTTGACGACGCACGTTCTTTCTTGACTGACGCTGTGAAGGAAGTGCCAGGTAATTTCGATGCCGCCTTCTCCCTTGCCTCTTTCTATCTTCGGATGCACTGCATGGGAAAGGAATCTGACGAAAATGAAACGAGAAAGTCACTTCTTCGTGCTGCCAAAATGGACACATCGAAAGCTTCACCTTTTGCGCTTCTAGGAATTTGGTACGAATCTAAGAATGATGCAAAGCGAGCAGAAGGCTGTTATCAGAAAGCATTATCATTGGATGCATCCCACCCTGTCGCAGGAAGAGGCCTTCAACGCCTTATTGCGCTGGAAGATCTAGTTCCTCATTGTAAGAAGGCCATCGAACAGAACTCCCCAGTGAATGGATGGGCATGGCAAGCCCTTGGTGAAAGCAAAGCATTGCACGAAGGTGATGATTCCACTGCGGTGATTTGCTTTCAACAAGCGCTCCGATGTCGAGATATCCAAAGCCCTAGTAGCGACATGTTGGGAGCGTTTTATAGCTACACTGAACTCGCAGCAACTGTGCACAGCGAGGCAAGCATGACATGGGTGGAATTAGCAACTTGTTATCGTCGCATGGGGAAGTATTCGGCCGCGTTGCGGGCATACGAAGAGGCCGCCTCAACTGGAACGCTGCCTCCAGCTGCACTATGCTCATGGGCACAATGTGACCTTGATTTAGGTCTTTATGCCGAAGCAGCCGAAAAATGCGATGATGTGTTGGCCTGCGAAGACTGTCCGACAGGGCTTATTCGCATGGCATCTTATATAGAGGCTGAAGCATTACTGTCAATTGCAAGAACTGATATTCAAGGAGGGAAAAATGGTTCTTGTCGCTCGCACCTTGTAAAAGCTATCACTCGTTTAGAAGGTTTGTGTCCTCAGAACTCAACTTATTGCGAAATAAAGCTGTTGGGTGACTTATATTCATTTGGAGAAGCATTACCCCCTTATGTGTTTGATCAAATACCATCTGGTGAAGGAGACGCGCTTGGTGCTGACAGTAGCCTTTCGGCTGAAGTTGAAGATAAAATATCATTCCTACAAAAAGGAGAAGAGGCGTATGCAAAGGCGTTAGAGTTAGCGGCAAGAATGGATGACCAGGAGGAAGGGGATAAAATATTTTTGCTCGCAGCAACGGGCACAGACCTAGGCATTAACTTACTTTCCCAAGCAAGAACGATCGCAGTCGCACATGGAGATGGGAGCGGAGGCGATACAAAAACTGCAATAGCTGATCTGACAGCTGAATCTGATCGAGTCAAAGATCTTATCCTCCGTTCCATTAATGCATTTTCTCAAGCTATTGATCACAGCCCAAATGATGCGGGGGCATGGTGTGGATTAGGGTCAGCTCTCATCTTTGTCGACCCATTGCTATCTCAACATGCTTTTTGCCGTGCCCTTCAAATCGACAAGTCAATTGCAGAACCTTTATCAAGCATTGCATTGCTATATGCAGACTACGACAAAACAGACAAGAGTGCTGAAATATTGGATGCTTTAACACAATTAGAAGACACTCCTTTAATGTGGATTGGTAGAGGTCTTCTCCTGGAGAAAACATCCAGAGCGTGGCACGATTCGCCAGCATCAAGAGAGGGGTGCCTTACAAGAGCAAGCGATGCATACCGTGCAAGTTTACAAATCATGCAGCACCCAGCTGCTCTTCTCGGCCTCTCCCTGACATGTAGGAGAGCCGATGCTGATGTTCAAACGTCTAATGACAAACTTTATTCCTCTTTGGCGGATCATTCGTCGAAAGTAGAGAGTAGAATATCAATGACTTTACACCAAAGTACCACTGGAGGTGGCAACATTGGAGCTTCAATGATTGATGGCCTATTTCGGATTGAGGAAGGTCTGGATGCTGTAGATTCTTCAGAAGCCTCAAGGATGATTAAGGAAGGAGTAAAACGAATAGAACAAGCACGATCACGCTCGTCGTCGAAAATATCAAACGATATTACTTCTTCTGGGACCAAGTGTGAGATTAATTTCTCATCCGCTGCATCGCTCCAAAAGAAGGACAATGGAGAGTTTCCGAATGATGGTATTGAAAAGTCATTGAGCGAAGCAGCGAGAGATTTAGCTCTTGACTCACCCGCAGCAGTGCAAGAGTATTCGTTAGATCAAGCTAGAAACGCAGTTGTTTTGAATCCTGATAGCGGGGAGTCATGGCTTCTCCTTGCAAAAGAACTCACCCAAGCGGCTTCATCTTTGAATGACGCCGCTGCGACTTCAGAGACGTTATCATCAGCCAAAGCAGCTGCTGACAAGGCACTTGATTTGCTGCAAGATCAATTATTGAATGCCTGTTTGGTTGCTCCAAGGAGGAAAGTAGTGCATCACGAAAATTTGATCGAATATTCTGAGAAGAGCGTGGTTTCAGCTATCCCTCCTTCACCACTTGTATCTGACGCAATGTCACTTGTTTGCTGGCTAGGAAGCATGGATGAAGAAAATCAACCACAACGATCTTGTGCCACATTGCAAGAATCGCTACTCTTGAATCCATTGAATGAAGTCGCGGCGACCGCTCTTGGCCTATAACCATTATGACTATAACTAGGCAGGTTTTAGATTTGAGACTTCATACTAATTTACACCTGGATTCTTGATTTTGATTACACTTTCACTGGAAGAAAGCCGTCAAAGAAGCACCTGCCATCATCTTCCCATCTTACTCTAACACCGACAGCTTTTACTCCAGCCTGGACAACTTCCTTGAGCACATCATGAAACACGGGGCATCTTTCCCCACATGCTCTCATACTTTCACAATCGTTGCGATTGACTACGAACATGACAATTGTGGTGACATCTTCATCTTCATTTTGAAGATCTCGCAAATTTAGCAAATGTTTGATAGCCCTCTCAGACACAACAGGTTTGCCATCATATTTTTGTCCTAATCTGCCCCATGGGAAAAGAGCACTGCGCTGATATTCTTCTTCAACACTAGCAGTGGGTGCAACAACCACGCAATGATTGTCATTTCTAATACCTGGTTCTGTCCCAGCTTTGTAATCGGCACATACTACATTCTTTACTTCAACAATAACTTTGTGTGAGGCTTGCTTGTCAGATAGAGTCAATTGGAAATCTACCCTGCTATCTCCTATTGTTACTTGCTGCTTCATGCTAATTTTATCATCATCCACTGCTCCCATCTCCCAACCATCTTTTAGTATTATCTCATCTTTCAACAATCCACGTTTGAGCACTTCCTGTGCAATTAGTTCACCTAGTCTAGGATGAGCTCCCACAAGGACGCCCTTGTCTGATGAATTGTTTGTCAATGGTGCGCCTCTAACTAACTCAATGGCATGTGAAGTTTTGCCTCCAGCGGGGCGCTCTGATAGGTAAACTTCTGAACCGGAGACACACATACCTCCAACATCGAGAGCAGGGGCGTGTGCCAATACATAGGCATTATCACTGCCACTGGCCTTCTTTCCCTTTTGGAACAGCGACACATCAGCCACATAGGGCGATCGGATGCTAGCACTAGGCCGCTTTATTACAGTACCGCGCACAAGTTTCCCAAGATCAAGTAATGGCATCGTTGCTGTTGACTTCGACGACGCTGAGTCTCCTTTCTTCTGTTTCTTCGCCGGCGATGCTTCGGCCGATAATCCTCTGTTAGATTGACTACGAGTCTTCATTACTGGAGCAGACGGAGCAAATAATAGCAGTGCTATCCACAATAGCGGCATGTTTCGACCACAAATAATGATATTGTAGCATGCTGAGATATGTTTTACTCCTATGATGTTTTGTGTGACTCATCAGCTCGAGCGAGCGTCGAGCTGTACCTTACACCAAGCGCGCCATTTTTCAGGCACGGTCAAGATCAACATCATGCTATTGTACTTACTCCTACAACATGATTGAATGAAGAGAGGGACAATACTACCCCTCCTAGCACAATACATTCCTTTTAGTTAAATCCTCTGCTAGCAATACTCTTTTGCTTCTCCGAACCTCAATCATTAATTATCGGTTTTGTTTACTCATTCATCTCAATACCACAACCAACAATTGTAGGTACGCCAATCTTCTGTTTTGCCATGGCTCGAAGAACATCCAAAGAGTTTCTACCATCATTGGTATCATCACCAAATCCACCATTTCCAGGACAGTCCAGAAAGCCAACCACGGCACTATTTAGTAACAACCTCTCTCCCCATTCTCTCGGTGATTCACTCACTCTGACAATTGAAAATTGAGAAGTCCCAGCTCCAGGGCCGTGAATTGGAACAGTAAGTAGGATGGCTGCAGTCTCACCTCCCCCCTCTTCTACAGACAGTAAGTTAGAGATTTCGTCGTATCTCCATCCGTAATATTTCCCCCCGAAGCTATCATGAGCACATTCCTTGATCCTTTCAGGATCAGAGAATGGTTCACCCCAATCTGTTACCCGACCAGATGCTAACGACACCTGAATTCCATTCCTTCTATATCCATCAACTTGATGTCCCCATCTATAGCGGAAACTACCATCATCAATTGTTGCCGGAGAGAATTGGAAAGTGCACCCGATATAAGTTGCCTTTGGATCGATGGCTTTTCTCTTGCTTGCAGCAAGGCTGCATAGATTGGATATATGTAGAGGGAGATAGTGTGGATGGTTCACCGGAGTGAGATTAAACCACAATCTGCCGACGTTAAGTATCGTAGAGCCACTCTTATTGTTGGGTTGAGTTTTGACCCCAATGTCAAAGTAAATCTTGTCGTATTGGCATGATAATGTTGAGACTTCAGATGCATTAGGAGATTGCACTGATTGAGCAGACAAAGTCACTCTCTTGCTCCGCAGAGAGATTGATGGTAATAGCAGCGCAACACAAGAAGTATGAATGATTGATGCAGCGGCAATTGCAGGTAATATGATTCGTAGGATGAATCGGCTCATGGTACTGAAGAGCGAATCGAAACGACCAGTGATGCTATGGATGATCGGTGTATGAAGACTCCTCTTAAAAGATAAGTAGTTGCGTTGCAAGTTGCACTTCTTTAGTTAAGTGGGGGTTTAGGTTATTTTTGTATTTGAATCCAAGAACTGGACATACGTCGGAATTAGTAGTAATTTTAGCGCGCCGTTTCCATCCTTCCACACTTCCACTTCCTGAAGATGAAGAAGGAGCATCCTATCGTAGATCTCTGCGCCAGTATGATACGCAAAGATTACGACGTAAATAATGCATCTATCTAAAGCTCACTAGAGAGAGAGAGAGAGAGAGAGAGTAGTGTAGCTCGCTAGAGAGAGATCTACATAATGTCCAAATATGAACTTCGAGACAAAACGGCGTCACTCTCTGGAGTAACATATGAGCAATCTCTACTTGCTACAACTGCCCTTACTCCACCGCTACTTACACGCATCGGTGGACCGGATGGATTTCATACATTGGCTACATTATTTTACGATAGAGTTTTTGACGATAAAGAAAACCCATGGTGAGTTGATACCGCTTACTGTGTATCTATTTTGAGTCTCTTGGTTTTCTCACATTTCGTGTGATGTGTGTTGATAAGGTTCTTGGGCATATTTGCAAGCTCGACAAAAAGCGAGGCTGTTGATAACCAGTTCCGATTCCTTGTGCAATCGTTTGGAGGCGAGGCATTATACAAAGAGAAGAAGGGAAAGTATACTCGATTAGTAGGTCGACACGCAAATTATAAAATCACATCAGACGCTGCTGAACGGTGGTTAGTACATATGAATAGTGCTATAGATGAGCACGAAAATTTGAAACAGGATGAAGAGGCAAAGGAATATTTGAAAAAGTACTTCAGATACACTGCATTTTATATTGTCGTAGCAAGCGTCTACATGAAAAATGACCAGCTTAGTGGTGGAGTGCAGATTGATAGTGGTCGCGTATGGTGATATCTGGGGGCGTCAAAAGTAAAATCACAAACACTCAACAATTTCGGTTATATAAAAGGAAAGGTCAGGCAATTCAAAAAGATTAGTTGGCTGCATCATTCAATCTTTCCCCAGCCAGTTTCTTCTTTCCACAATTTCATTTGTTGATTATGGACATCAACAGCTCGGTTAAAGAATTCAATCTCAAGCTTGTTCTCCTCCTCCAAACGGAGCAACACACTTTGGAGATTCAATTTTGTAAAAAGATCTCGATAAAAATGAGTTACCTCTCGTTTATTTGACTTGAACACATTGGCATTCATTTTTCTGGCGTTGTTCAAAGCGAAGTGTACATCCCGAGGCACTCCCATCACATCATTTAAAAACGCCGACTGGTCGTCATCTAGTAGATGTTCCATAAGCAAAACCACGTCAAATGCCTGCAGTGATTTTATCGCATGTCTAACATCTCTCTTGTCCAAGGAACCCTCCGCAATTGTTGGGTAAGAGCATGGTACGTCACAGCCTGTGCTACATTGGTCAGTTATTTTCCTCTTCCTACTGGTGCTGCAGACGTCATACACTGAGTTCTCCCGAAAAAAGTGCGTGCATGTGGCGCTGGGAGTTATGTAACTATGATTGAGTGGGTGCAAGTCATGAATACTTCTCAATTCAATGCTTTGTTCTGTTACCTTCGTCATCAAGCATTGCCCCGACGAACACCCTGCAAGGGCACGCAGCTGGAAGTTATCTTGATACCAACGAGCAAACATTGTAGTGGCTTTGTACTTCCTCTTTCGACCAATCTTGCTGTATTCCATCCATCGGGGAACTTCCTCATAGATAAACCGTGCTAGAATGTTTGTGTATGTCTTATTCAAGAACAGCTGGTCTTTTTGGATAATTCGCCTATTCTTGCCAAATATCTTATTTTTCGTAGCCGGTGTCACTCCCGAAAAGAAAAATTCGGACAAGTGCCTCTCGATTGGATGTCTCAGCACAATGATGTTCAGAGATTCTTGCCATCGTGGGTCAAATGCTGAGCACTGCCAATCCATCGGCTCAAACTCTTGTTAGAATGCCACACCCTCCCCCGAATTCTTCGTAATGGCAGTACAAAAACTCGC
>JALLBH010000744.1:0-12670 GCA_036940005.1 Skeletonema menzelii
TACCTCAGATCGTTCTGGAACTCTTGCTTGCAGTTGCGGCACTGCTGGAAGGCCGCCCCGATATTCCCCGTGCTTCGGTAAGAATTCCTGCCGTCGATCTCTGCGTAACGGATGATACAAGAGAGATGGGCTAAGCCGGAGCTTCCACGGCATGAGCAGTTCCGCACTAGTGGCATGCCCGACGCATCCGACCCTCCCCCAAGGCAAAGCCAGCAGCATGAGGATGATGACGATGTATCATCTTGCTCTTGATCCTGCGTATGGTCGATCTCCATCTTGTCCTCTGCTTCTACCTGCTCTCTCTAGAGTGTTGTCCGTTGTTGTTCCTTATGGTTTGCATCGCTTAAGCCCTTTTTCAGTTACATATTTTTTGAATTGATAATTTTTTGAATATTGATATGTAACACTACCCTGTCATCAGCTGTCATCAGATGGTCGGAGTCTATTTACTTGGAGAAAGATTCTAGGCCCTTTAGGGCAAAAAGTGCCGATGACGAGAACCTTCTCATGTGTGTATCTCAATTACCAGATACTTTGACACACTGTCTCGTTACTATCTGTCCTGGTTCTTTCATGTGTGATTCTTCGCTGCTGTTTTCGTTAGGAGGCACCACCCTCTACTTCTACCTCTCTACTTATATTATATAGAGAGAGGTGGCCCGAGGGTCAACAGAGAAGGGACTTGCATCTATCTCAGTACTCACCTATCCGGAGACCAACATTGAGTATTGTCATACTCTAGAGAATCATCTTTTCACCACATAGACCAGATTTTGAAACAGTTCAAGGTCAAGGACCTGATACACCTGCCGTCTGAGGATGAGGCGCTATTTGTACGCGTCCAAGTCGATTGTGGGCAAACCACAAGCAGACTCTTTTTGATTTTCGACCATGTGTGGTATCTTGGTTTGGAAGTTGATGCATTCGAGTGCCCTTCTTTGCCAAACTATTCTATCCCGTTGAACTTAGTCTGTCCCGTTAAAAGCTGACATGATTTTTTGTTGCCTGCTGTACCACACACCGCATCGATCGCTTTGAACAGAACTAAGGCAGAGTAACGGGACACGCCTTCAACTTCAACGGTCGCCTACCGACGCCGACGAATGAGTACAGACCTCGTCTGCTCTGTCTAGCAGAAACTCCTTGTGGTCGATGTTATCGTGGCTTTATTCAAGCGTATGGTGTATGGGTCATCAGTATCAAGCTACTACAGCGATTGATTGATGGTAGGTCATCACTACTATGTACTTTTCCTACATCATAGTTTACTTTTAGAGACTGAACTTCTTATGATAGAAAAATATGAGCTACATAGCTACACATTTTCTCAAAGGCAAGATAGCGAGCGGGGGAGGTAAAAAAATCGAATCTTTTCAGATCTTTTCCACAATATCTAGCATCCATCCCAACATCACATCACCTACTTATCTATCCATTGCTTCTGGTTTTAGGATTAGTAGTTTCAGGCAACATACAAACTAATAAGTGACGATAAGTAGGATTCGGAATTAGAAGATAGGATTACATACTTTCAGCTAGCCACGATACGATGCCTCCAAAGTTCTACCGGAAACTCAATCAGCACGGAGTCAACGGTGCCTATTACGGGGGAACATGGGTCGATCTCGAAGATTGCGCAGAAACCTTTCAACCAGATCCGTCCAAATGTTCCGGATGTCCCACACGCGCCACCTGTCCTCGCTCTCAATCTCGAAATGCCTCCACGGCTCCGAAAAATATGGTGTACGACATTGTCATCATAGGAGCGGGATGCATCGGAACTTCCATTGCAAGAGAATTGTCACGTTATGAACTCAAGACCCTCTTGGTGGAATCTGCCGATGATGTCTCCCAGGGTGCGACAAAAGGCAACTCCGGTATAGTTCACGCCGGATACGATGACAAGCCTGGATCTGTGAGAGCTAAATTCTGCTGGCCGGGGAATCAAATGTTTCCTCAACTTGACCGAGAACTTAGATTTGGCTATCAGAAGAATGGATCGTTGGTGGTGGCTACGAATACGAAGGAATTGGATGTTTTGGATGAGCTTATGGAGCGGGGCAAAACCAACGGTGTTAAGAATTTACGCATAGTGCAAAAGAAAGAGTTGTTTGAAATGGAGCCTGCCTTGAATCCGAATTGTATTGCTGCTTTATATGCACCTGATGCTGGGAACGTTATTCCCTACGAGTTTGCAATTGCTCTAGCTGAGAATGCAGTGGACAATGGAGTTGAGTTACGTATTAGAAGGGAGGTCACTGCGATTGCAAAAGGAGAAGATGGTTGCTTTGAAGTAGTTATGCGACACTGGGAACCAAAAGATTATGTAGATGCTAGGAAAAAGATGGGAAAGTCGATTGATGGTACCGAGACTAAAGAATTATCACTTCTTTCACTGGTGATGAGGCTATGCATCTCTTTTCCTGCGTCCATTGCGGTAATGGAGGGGTTGATTCGATTTGGATTGTTGGAGCCCAGTTCCAAGGATAATACCAAGATGATCATGACGATTATTGCATTTGTTTCTACGGCTCTTGTTCTATTCCTACCCGGTGCGAAGCGTCGCGGTTCATCTGCATTGAAAGACATTGTTGCCAAGTGCCCCCCACCGGTGGGAAGTGGAGATGATGGGAAAGTAACGTTGCAAGACATGTTTCAGGGTGGAAGTGGGTCGAAGAACGTTCAACACGGTGTTGTAGTTGCAACCGAAAGTGTGAGGGCCAAGTATGTTATCAACTGTGCGGGAAGTTACAGTGATCAGATTGCACGAATGATAGGTGACGATAGCTTTTACATTAAGCCAAGATTGGGTGACTACATTCTCCTGAATAGGAACCAAGGGCATTTGGCGCATTCCACCATATTTCCTTGCCCTGATCCTGTGTTGGGTAAGGGCGTTCTGGTGCAGCAGACGCTTTGGGGGAACTTTATTTTAGGTCCAACGGCAAGAGATATGCACGATGAAGAGACAAGGGATATGTCCAACGAGAGCATTCAAGAGTACATCCTAAGCAAGTGCAAAAACCTCTGCCCTTACTTTGATGCGAAAGAAGCAATTCAGTAAGTAAATCCATTTTGGTAATGATTGTTTGCTGCTGGTTTTGTCTAACCTTCGTGTACAGTGGATTTTGTGGTGCGAGATCCAAGTCATCTCGGGGTGATTGGATCATTGAGCCATCCGCGAAAGATGCCAACTTTATTCACGTAGCAGGTATCGACTCCCCTGGATTGGCAGGGTCTCCTGCGATTTCTCTCTACGTGGTTGACTTGTTGCAAAAGGCTGGGCTTAAGATGCCTCCCAACGTTAATTTCAATCCAAACAGAGCTCCAATCATTACTCCTAAGGTTGGATTGCGTGGACTCAAAATGGGCCCTCCGGGCAAAAATGATAGCGATGGCAAAGATGAAGCAGCTATGGCAAAGAATGTCATTTGCAAGTGTGAGAAAGTGACAGAGCTGGAAGTAGTTCGGGCTCTCAGACGAAGCTTACCGATTGACTCAACGCAGGGGATCCGTAAGAGGACAAGGGCTGGGATGGGGCATTGTCAAGGAGACGCAGAAAACTATGACTGTGAGTGTAGAGTGCGGGCAATAATTAGCAGAGAAAACGAAGTGACTGTAGACGAGGTAGGTGGTCGACCCTGGCCAGCGACATCAACTCTCTCACAGAGGTGGGTCTATAAGGATGAAGCGCAAAAGGAGGGGCTTGAAAAAAGAATGAACAATTGATTATTAGGTAAATGGAAGAAAACTTATGTAGGCTTTAAATAATTATGGATATTGATTGTGAGAAATAGCAGATAAATCGTGTTGAAGTGATGAAAATACTGCAGCTATGTCGCTCTGCCGACTTCCTGCCTTTTTGCCCGTAGTGCGACTATGGTCAACTTGTTGAGATGATTCTTCAATCAATGCATTGAGATCATTTGTAATCTCATTCCACCAAGTTAGGCCGATCCCTGCTTCTCCGTGAAAAGAGAGGTCTCTCCTTACTGAACGAGAAAGGTTATTGAATTTTACCGAGTCTTGTACTTGTGAGGAACTCTTTGCTTTGGCATCGAGACAACCATATGAGCTGATGATACACTGTTTGACACAAGTGGAAAATGAATTGTAGCGTTGCTTCAGTAACTCCTTGTCCTGTAAAAGGTGCTGTTGATTCGGCATGAGGTGTGTGGCACTCGCATTAACGTGTAAACCAGCAGCTACCATGATTAAAGTTGATTGCGTCAGACTACATTGCCCAAAAATCTTCCATAGCTCTGCCAAAGCATCTGACGAGTAGCCACTTAAGCCAGGTTGGCTTGGATGAGCGAAGAACGAAGAAGGGGGCGTCATGAGAAACACTTTTTCGATACATTTGCGATACACTTCCCACTTCCTTGTCTTTGAGGGAGATGGTTTGGTAAGAAAATGCTCCGATTCTTGCTTGAAAAGGTCAGTAAAAATCGTAGCCACCAAATCTGGTGGTAGGCGATGATCGGTTTGCTCTTCTCCTTTTCTCCCATCAAAACCTTTGTACCTTAATGCACGCTTCATGACTTTGATATGAAGCCGTCTGAGCAATGGAGTGACCAAATCTTCCATAAGCAGTTCCATGGATCTTTCGTTCACCTTCTTTGTTGTTCGCTCTGTGATCATCTGTTGTAAAGTGGATGTCAAATATCGAATCCAGAGAGACCTTACAGTTTTATCAAAAGTGTCTGGTTTGTTCCTTTCAGGAGCTGAAACAGAGCCAAGAGCTTGAATGTAGCGATCAAACACTACATTTGAGACGAATTTGCACCAAGACTCTGCTACATCATCGCAAACTATTGTTATAGAGCAGGCATACTGGATCAGAGCACTGACCAAAACGTTGAATGAGGGAATCAATATCATTCGTCCATCGACAGGATTGCTTCCTATGTTTTCGTAGGAAATGTAGTTCTTGGCGGTGTCCAATGTTTGCCAGTGTCGATCACTATTGACATTTTTCGTACCTCTTCCCCACACGTTGTTGTACAACTTATTCATTTGAGCTCCTGCTTGCTCCCACATGCAAGTGCTGTTGAGCATCTGTGGGGGATAAATATGATCATCTTTTTCAAATGCATTGTCAACGCCAAAAAGATAGTAACTGAAGGAAAATGACAACAATTCCACCGCCCATCCGACTTCAGTACACTCCTGAATTAGATCTTCTTTTGCAAGCAAATTCAACACCGAACCGAGTATAGTAACAAGAGATAACGCATCTTGGCCAGCTTGGCTTCCAGTACATGAAGAATGATTCCGCTCTGTTAGAAACAGTGCGCATTTCAGCGCCAAGGGCAGAATGTAATCTTGACACAGGCTTAGGTCAAACACTCGACTTATGATACTGCGTGAAGAAATTCCGTGTGCGGCACCATCGATGTCATCCCAGAATTTACTAAACTGTCGTTGTTGAAGAAGCGCGTAGAAATGAGGTTGCTTCGAAGAGTTCCGAAAAGTCTTCTGCTTGCGTTTTCCTCCTTTTCCGCAAGCTAGAATGAAGAATTGCGTTGCGTACAATGTGATGCGTGCTCGAAGGTGTGGTGATTTGACTAGATAAAGGAGCTTTGAAGCACGTGAAGTCCAAGATTTACTTTCTCCCTCGATGGAATCACCCAAATGATCAAAAGATTGAAAAGACTGACATACTTGCTCAAGGATGAATCGATACCGATCAGATATGGAATGAGGGAAGAGCCAATCCGAAAAATCTGAAGCCACTTGAAGCACAATGTCCAAAGACTCCGCAGGCGATGGAGCAATAAGCCGTAAAGGAAATGATTTATTCTGGTGCTGGGTGTCATCATCTGCAGCTAGACGCAAGATCAAATCGAATAAGTCTCTCGTCAGCTCCATCGTATTTGGGAGTGGCGCTGTAATAGAGTTCATCAAATCATCATTGTGATTGGATGACGGATAAGGATCGAAGCCGCGGAACAAACTAATACCGGAAGTGTTGATTGGTGATTTATTTGCTGCTGCATCATTTCCTTCCAATGTGTTTCGAATGCACACGCTCAATCCGACTTCTGTCACAATAGGTGCAGGCGGCAGTGTCATTACGTCTTTGTCCAATGAAGGTAGAAGAAATTCATCATTCGACAAGAATCCAAGTTGAGAAGGCACCGGAGATGCTATGAGCAGATAGGCATTATCCTTCCATCCAGGCGAATTCATCCAAGCGAGGTAAGAAACCAACGCAGCTCTTCCTCTTCTCAACATCATTAGAGTTTCCTTTCCTCCAGAGTCTTTCAAAAGCCTCACCCATACCGATGGATCCGACGGTTGCATCAATGTATTCAATAAAGACTCTAAATAAGACTCTGCCCCATCCAGGGAAAACTTTTTCTGGTTGTTGTTCAGCAGCATATGCGTGAGGGTACTAAGCCTCCGTTCAATAGTTTCTCGCACTTCTTCATTCACACCCGGTGAAGAGAATGCAATTGCCATTCGATAGGCATCCTCGAGTTCATTTGTTTCACCTTCCATGATTAATTCATCATTGCCTTTTTCCGATTTGAATACTTGCTGTAGATTGTTTCGCAGACAAGAAAGTGACTTTTTCTCCTCTTTCGGTGGAGAGAATTTAGATGATGATAAAACATCCTCTTCGGCTGGGGACAAATAATGTTTCCGACACTTCTTTTTCTCTGCCTCTGCTGAATTCAAGATACGTTTCACATTGTCTCGAGTCACACTAGCTAACGGAGAAGAAACGTAAGAACCGTCCCCTAATGTTGTTGTGGATCTAGACTGAAGAGGACTGGAGTACCGATGCTGTCCCTGCTCACCACCAACACCAACGCCACATTGTTCATCTAAAATTCCAACAATGGAGTTAATTCTCTCTTCCCATTCCGTAACACTTATTCCCAAAGTCTTGTTTATTCTAGTCATCATGGCTGTAACTGACTCCACATCCTTCATGAATTCATACCGAGACGGTCCCCAACAAGAAGCTGTTGCAGTTTCTCTGGTACAATGACTACTTTTTTTCCAGTCGTATAGGAAACGATCTTTTGGGATTTTATTAGAATTTCTTCCCATTCTTGTTGTTGCTAATGCTACTTCGTCCTTTTTCTCGTCGTATTGTTCCTTCTTGACTGGTGGTGAGTACGCGGACGTGACGGTTATTCTCATTGACACGTGTATCTCTGACAGTATTATATCTAAAGCTTGTAATATAGGATGAATCACTGTTGATTTCTTATCTTCTGGGGCAATTCCTTGTACATCAATTTCATTCTTCTGCTTTTCACTCAGTATTAATTCATTGCAGGTGCAACAATAATTGCGATTGTTTGATGAAGATGACTGCATTATCGATGCTGCATGAGAGGAAAGACGAATTACTACCCTCAGCAACACATTCCACGGCAATAATAATTTGGAAGGATGGTCTTGTCTGACAATAGTATTGTCTGTGGTGGTGGTAACTACTTTGTTGTGTTCAAGTTTTGGTCGCTTTTTCCCAAAGGCAATTTCCTGCACATTAATCTGTTTTGCATGTGATGAATTTTTCATTTGCAGTAAGCGTTCTACTGTGTCGGATAGTAATTTTGCAACCATCTCTTGGTGGGGTGTCACTGTATCGTTGAAGTAAAGTTTCTGTTGAGAAGAAGAAGAAATTGTAGTGATGCTTCTTTCTTGATGGCTGCATGTCGGACAACAAATAATGCTCGTCCGCTTAACATTCGCGTTGTTCGTTCCAATCTGACGACCATCTAACGTCACAGCATACTCGCCAGGAAGACCTAATAATATAGACAGTAGCGTATTTGATTCTTCGCCATAGGTGAGCATTGGCAGCATTGAGGATAATTCCTGCCATGCTTCATCTGTCTCAATAATTTCAACATTTTCTGTCATATCGTCGTCGGCTCCGCTGCTAGAGCCGACCGGTTCAGGAGGCAGTTGTCTTTTCTGAGATGATGAGATCATACTGTTGCCATGATTTAGTGAATCAGGGCGATGATCCTTCTGCCACTGCAGTTTTTGTTGTGTCAACAGCAGACGCCTCACCATGATTTCTTGGCGGTGAAATGGGTTCATTCTGGTCGCGTGCAGATGGTGATCATGTGACGACATGGTGGAGAGAGCAGCTCAAGAAGCCTCTCCTTTATGATGATGATGATAATGTAACTTTGACTGCCTGATGATACGGTGTGTACTCTTCTCATACTGCAATAAGTAGGAAGTAGGTGGATGGATCAGGATATATATGGTAGCGCCAATTCATTCATCAAGCAAGACTTTCTACTCAAGATACCGGAAATCTATCTAAATTGTTGGATGGGCACAGTCTTTAGGGTTAATGAACATAAATTTCTGAACTTGCTACGCAATCTTAAGATCTTTGACCAGTTCTGACCATTCCTTATCCATATCATCCGTAAGCTTCAACGGTTTGAAACGATCTGGCAACACAGACTCCACTTTGTTCCCGGATGTTCCGCATTCAATTCCCTTCTGGTTTGTGTAGCATCCATGTTCTGCCAACAGATGTGCATGCTCAGGCAAAGATGCCACCAAGGGATTAATGTACACTTGAAGCGTAGTCCAAATGTGCTGTCCTACACTGTAGGATCCATTACTTTCCATAGCAGCAACAATATCGGTCCTTTCTTTGTCAAGCGATGCCTTTCCTGTCATTTCCTCTGTCAAGTCTTCTGAATATATAAACCCCATCATTTCCATGCGCGCTCTCCACCATTTCTCATCGTGAACTTCAACGTGATGCCATCCTCCCCAATTACTATGCGTGACAAAAATTAATGCTGCTTTCCTAAACGCAGTGAAGTAGTTGTGTTGGAAGTTACGACCAACGTGCTCTAAAAATTCAACCGACCACACCACATCCACAGTGCGATCTGGCCACCAGGGCCCACGAGAAAAGTCATGTTCAACAATCATTTCTTTTTTCCATTGGGGTAGCTTTGGCAACAAAGATTTGGTGACTGCATCATGGCTTCCCTCGACGCATTGCACAAACTCCAATCCGTGAGTGACAAACCAGGCGGTCGACGTGCCAATACCGCAGCCCACATCCAATAGGCTTTTCACTCCTAACCATTCCACCATGTGTTTCCACAACGTTGGCGAAACGCCGTGAGGATCAAATGAAGTGAATCCACCGAGGTGCGCCTTGTCTGTGGGTTTAAGATAGAGAAGATATATAAGCATATGAGAACCCGTCTCCGTCACAAATACCCAGCTGAGAAAAGTAAGTAGGTAGATTTTCAATGAACTC
Organism: Skeletonema menzelii; assembly: GCA_036940005.1. Taxonomy (NCBI): domain Eukaryota; phylum Bacillariophyta; class Thalassiosirophyceae; order Thalassiosirales; family Thalassiosiraceae; genus Skeletonema; species Skeletonema menzelii. Next base: position 9,266 of record JALLBH010000744.1, read on the forward strand.
ACCTCCCTCCCCACCATATATTTTGCGATCAATCTTCACTGATTCTTTGGCGCTAATGCGAACAGATGGGAGAGCAACCGCTCGTCCCTGTGGAACGACCATGCCGAGCAATGCATTGGACGACGCTGTTGCTGTTTGCCTTAGATTATTATGTTGAGCACTTAGTGCTTCAAAATTGGAAGTGACCAAATAAGTTCCTATGACAGCGGCCACTACCGTGAGGGGGAGGCTGTACTTCCTGCCACCCCCTGCAATTCTTCTATTGCCTTTGATGATCATCGTTTGTATGTTAGATAGTACCACCTATTGTAGGAACTGTCAGGGAACTGTCTGGTAGATATCTCTACAGAGGTGGCCTGAGAGGTGGCAGGGGCGGGCGGGGCAGAGGGCATGCAGGTAACTGCCATTTAAAGTAGCACGCACCGCTGTGCCAGCCTGAGAGGGCCCAACGATGGTTGCATTGGCATTAGCATTGGTGGTATTACTAATTCCTCCATGGCTGGTAAGTAGGTGGCCGGTCGGTGGCCGGCAGGCGGCAGGCGGCAGGCCAAAAAAAATGCACTCAATCGGCATCGTAACGACGTATCTAATCAAGCTACGAGCAGCCCGAATGGATTGATACTACATGACGAAACGGAGGCACATGTCTCTAGCAATACTATACTTTCACTTAATGATAATACATCACATCCTCATCGAAAGGAGTTGATTTTTATTATGCCCCGACGGGATTTGGGTTTTCCCTTGCAAAAGATGCAACATTGGGTCGGGTTTGGGGTATTGGGCCTCACAATCTTACAATTGAAATCCAATCTCAGTCAATACAACAGGCGAACCCATGATGCTAAAAAACTCCAAACATTCAGTTTTGGCAACATTCAGGATTGTTTCAGAGGGAAAACAGTCCATGTTGCTGGCAATTCCAATTTCCGAGGCATATATTTTACCATGCATTCTCTTTTGGAACACAAAAATGATGGCACCGATGATTTGACTGGAGTCAGTTGGGAAAATAGGACCGTGCAAAAGCTTCTATGCCAGAAGGATGACATATGGCCTCCCAAACCCAGCTGTGAGACTTATGCGAACCAAACACAAACGATTTTAGTCAACACCTGGACACAAACGCTGGAGCATTGGCTTAATCACACAAAAATGACTTTCTTGGACTATAGCCCTGATTTCATTGTACTCAATGTGGGTCTAACGCATGTGAGGACTGACAAAAGTCCTCATGCCTGGGAAAAAGCTTTCGATGATTACTGGCCAGCTATCGCAAACCTGTCTATGTCATACTTTGAAAAATATCCAAATGCAAAAATGTTGATAAGCCCAGTATTCCATTTTAATGAAACATTGTGTACAGAGACAGATGTGAACAACAGCCAAGTTGATTTGTGGAACGCAATGCTGAAGGCACACCTGGGGACTCTTTTCAAGAAAGATTGGTTCATATGGCTGGATTCGCCTCAACAGATTGTGGACAAAGCTTTGCTTGGCCTCGATGGCTTTGGCATGGATGACTGGGTGCATCCTGATCCTAAATCATTGCTTGCATTTTCGATGGAAATTATGAGGGCATTATGCCAGAGATGAAGCTCAAGCTCGGAGGCTATACCAGGGCAAGTAATAGCCGATGGTCTACTTTGAATAAAAGATTCATAAAGATGATTGCTGAAACAACTCGAACTACTCTCTGCTAACAGGATATTTATATTTATGAACGTGGCCGACTTTTTTTTAGATCTCTACATACTCCTCTCCACCGCACGAAGTGTACAATACCTACCGCACAAAAAGAAATGCCAGTCGGGACAATAAATACTGCCAATGTGAGTCATACAGAGAAACTGTTGTGGAAAATATCGTACGATGCTTGTATCTGCCAGATTGATGATGTGGCTGTGCCTCTAATAAACCTTAACCTTAAAAGAGTGCATACTGCTATATATTGCATTTGACGATGGTACGGTACCAGAGATTAGAAGAATGAAAGTTGTAGAAGTACTCGCCATGCATTACTACCTTTGAACAGTTTCCAACACTCCTATACTGTTCCTCCCTGTTCCAACACTCCTATACTGTTCCTCCCTGCTCACTCAGAAGGCATACCACATTATCAAACTACGCCAACCTTAAAATGATGTGAACACCACTACTAGTATCCACAACATCCCTCGTCAACTCCCCGACCCTCAACCCAAAACTCGCCTTCTCAAACGCCGGCTGCATCTTCTTCCTACCGAAAAATCCCAAATCACCACCCCGCTTCGCTGAACTGCAATCACTTTCCGTCTTGGCCAATTCTTCAAATGTCGCACGTAATTCTTTCGGGTTGGACGAAGATTCAGATAGAATGGATAGGAGTTCATGTAGGTCCGCTATAGCTTTTTGTTTGGTATCGGTGATTTTTGGATTGCGCCATGATGCTGGACGGCGTGAGTCCTTGTGTTTTTTGAGAATGTGGAGTACTCGTACTTCCTTGGGTGAAGAAGAGGAATGATGATGTTTTTCTCTGTGTTTTTCTCTGTCGTCTGTTTTTTGTTTCTTGCGTGATGATGATGCGGCAGATGATTTGGCCACCTGTGTGTTATTATCAGTTGGTGGTTTCGTTGTTGTTGCTGTATTATTATTATTGCTTTCGGATGTTGACGGTTCTGCACGTTTCAAAATACTCTTCACAGCAGCCGCGGCAGCTGCAGCTGTCGCATTTAAACTTTCTTGGCTAACCGCCTCCGTTGCCGTTGCCGTTGCTGCTGCCGTCGCAGAAGAAGCAGTTTCAGGAAGCTCCCAGGAGCACTCTCCCGTGTCTTGATTGAAATAGTAATAATATCCAGGAGCATTGATTTGACTTGGTTTTAGAAACCAGCCCGTGGGAAGGGCGGAAGGTGGTGGATTTGATGCGAGTTGTTGTTGAACACTTTTTTCGAGTGTGTCGGTCGCTGTGGCGTTAATATTATTACCGCCTTCTATTGATGAGGCAGGGCCGTCGGTGGCATCGTCGAACATGTCGGCGTCCTCGTCGGCTTCTTTATTGTGGGGTAGTAGTGTATCAGCGGATGCCATGGTCAGTCTTTCTTTTTGGGGGATAGCAAGGTAAAGATTGGTTTTGATTTCTTCACAAGATAACAGTACATGAGAAGTACATACCACTCCTACATAAAAGTGTCGTGGGCCTACCTTCGTGGGCACGATGCGCTGTGCCAGAAAGAGGTATGAGGAATAAGGGTTGAAGAACGAAGGAATAAATACTTCTTTCATGACTTTCGCATTCCTGGCCACGTCAATGTTAACGACAAATTACCATCTTCTGCCAAAAAACGGCCGACACTCGCCATCTCCCTCGAGTACACACTACAGTTCTCGCTTCCACAGAAACATTCGAAGGTTGGATGGGATAGAGAA
>JALLBH010000745.1:0-12635 GCA_036940005.1 Skeletonema menzelii
AGACGGTTCCGGGATCTATGGGATCTAACAAAACGTCGCCAACCCTATTTATTTAGATACCCTTGGCCTCAATCCTCAATCATCTCCAATCTCCAATCTATCTCATCAGCTCTCAGATCTCAGATAGGAGTAGGTACTTGAGGTTTGAGGTCCAGCAACTACATCATACTTATCTATCGAGGCGATCTACTTCTTTTGGAAGAGTATCTATCGTAGGCACGAGGGCTGGTTCAAGGGCACATCACGGGCTTGGATCGGTTTTTGAATGCATCATGTGGTCGTCTCTATCAGCATACCTCTACAATGATGAGGATGTTAAAGACGTTGCGGCATCCTCTTCTTCATCACCAGCTGCCGCTGTACCGAGACCTCCTACAAGAAACATCTCTCCAGCCAGCAGCAGTGCCCTACGCACACCAAGTCCTCGATCTTCTCCATTAACAGTTGCCATGATGAGTGGAGGATCTAACAAGGGGAGCGCTGGTAAACTCAACCGGGCCAGTTTTGATAAATCTGACAGTGTGGCAATCCTTCGAGGGGTCATCGTGGGGATGAAAGGGACGGGCAAGACTAGTCTAATACGGCGGTTGAGGGGTGAAGATCCATTTCAGAAACAGCAATCCAAATCAGGCCAGCAAAGATCAAAGTTAATGGCACTGGTGCCATGGAATGTTCCGCCTAATACAGAGAAAATCAACAATCTGACAATTGAACAGGAAGAACGAGTACAACTGTATGTTTCTGAAAGTGTTGGCTTTAACGAATCACTAGAGGAGCAGTCATTCCGTAAAGACTGGTCTACAGCGTTACAGGAACAACGCGGAAAAGAATGGAATTTTGCCGTATGGATGATTGATCCTGATATGAAAAATATGCTGCAATATTTACAATCGGGCTTGGATATTTTATTTCCTGCTACTGCTGCTGCATCAGAGAAAAGGAAACAACCCGTTGTCCAACATTTGTGTATTCTACTTAATTTTAGAGATACGCAAGAAGATGACAAATCTACTTTCAGCCAGGCGAACAAAATAGTTGAGACAGTACGCAAGAATACTGAAACGAGAAACCTCGAGGCGGCTCAGGGAGACGCAAAGTCTCCAATTATTGTTGTTTATGAATCATCTATGCGCGATTGTTTTGGGTTGCAACAGTTGCACTCGTTCATCACTTTACCGTACCTTGCTCAAAAGGAAAAGGAATTGCTTCGACGTGTCAAACTTGCACAAAAGCAGCAAATGCAGCTGACAAAAACCTTGATGGAATCCAAAGTTGCTGATTATAATGATTTTGTTACAAGTGATGATCAAGTTGATATCGAAGCGAAATCCGATACACCTAAGGAAACAATCGAACGGCGAAGTCTTGAAAAAGAGAAGGAACGGCTCAAGAAGCAATTGAAGCAACAAAAGCGAGAACTGGACTCTCGAATGCACAGGAGGGAGTCACCTGTTATTATGGATAATCAAATCATGTCTAACGAACCACCAGAAGAAAACAATCCAGCAGATATTGGCTCTGCAGGTCACAATAGAAAATTGTTCCAGACTCCCAGTAAACCTGAAACTACGAAATCTGTGGAGCCTAAAAAAGTAGTGGGTGAAATGAGCCTTGAGTCGTTCTTCTCTGAAGATGAAAGTGACGATGAAGTGGAGGCTCCTCGACAAATGATCGACAAGCGAAGTAAGCCGAATGTTACGCGATTGCAAGCATCCGCACGTGTGCAAGTGTTAGATAGCGATGATTCCAGCAGTGACAGTGATGATAGTGACGATGATTTTTACATCGATATTTCTGGCACTCGCTCCTCTTCAGATTTTGCCAAGATTACCAAAATAGAGTCAACCGTCACGGTCGAGGGCATCCAGAGCAATATTGAAGGAAAAGGTGGTGATGCGAACGATGAAAGTACTTCCAATGAAAACAATGAGAATGTTGCTGAAAACAATGAAGAGGATTCTGGCATTATTCATGGTGACACCAGTGCTACAAGTGAAGAGCAAGAAAACGCCAAGGAGGCAACTGGACCCAATAATGACAGCGAGCACGGGGATGGCGATTTCGATGTTGAAGATGATGAGGAAGGAAACGATGTGTGCAAGCCAAAAGAGGAGGATGAACCAGGGGACGCCGACGCTGAATGTGATAAGGAGAAAGAGGACGGTGCGATTTCATCTAATTGTGGGGGTAAGAAAGAAGTGGACGATGATACTTCCAGCATTGATGATGGCGAAATGAAGAGGAACGGGGAAGTTCCTGGCGAAGGAACTAACGGCGAAAACGACACTGTAACAACTGAAGCTGATGAATCAGCCGAACCTAATGACGACTTTGCCGAAAGTGACTCTTCTGGCACTGATAGTTTAGTAATCAAAACGGAAGAAAAGAAAGTGGCCCCGGTTCCCCCAAAACAAGATGATGATGTTGTGAATCAAAAAGAAAATGCAGCTGTATCTTCAACTCCCCATGGTGGCAGCGATCGTAGTGTTGGTGACGAGCCCGAGGAGGAAAAGATGGCTGCAGATGTAACATCTCCAAAACAGCGAACATTAGGCAAGGATGCAGCTTCAAAACATGAAAACCAAGCCTTAAAAGAAGAAGACAATACAGCTTTAGCTCTTCCGAAACAACACACAGTAGACACTGATGATGGGAATGAGTCTGAGGACGAGTTTATTGTCCCAGCCTCTCAGGAGGAACCCACACGGTTTGACAATGATGATGGTGATGAGTCTGACGACGAGTTTGTAGTCCCAGCTTCTCAGGAAGAGAACTCAGATGTCGAGCCTTCGAAGTTGAGCGATGATCTCGATGATGCTGTGCATGAAGCTGACAATGCGAGCATGGAAAGCGATCATGCCCAACAAGAAGCTGTCCCATCTGTGACGCATGTCTCCGATATTACCAAAACAACGGCGAATGGTACATCTGCAACACCCAATAATAACATTGCGACGGTGAGCAGTGCAGCGTTGGCAGCCATAGAACAGGCTAGGCTTGAAGCAGAGCAAATGATTGTCCAGTCGCAACCGATGAAAGCAAAGAAGGAAAAAAAGAAGAAGAAAGAAAAGTCCAAGAAAGAGAAGAAGGCAAAGAAATCAAAGAAGAAGGAAGAATCCTCGTAGAATACTCTAATTCTTGTCTATAACTTCTTCGTTTACAATTGAAAGCAAATCATTACTTCTTCAACAAGTCATCAAAAAAGTTCATCACCTCCTTCTGATCCTTGGGCTTTGCATCCTTACTCTTTGACGATGTTGCCCTTGTCGTCCTCTTTTTCACTACCGGCCTCTCTCTCTTCGGACTCTTCTTCCCTGAAGGAGTGGTGGAAGCAGTACCAGCAGACGCGTCACCACCACCTTGAGAACTTGCAGTGATTGCTTCTGGTGTAAGACCGACGGATGCTGCCAACTTTGAAAGCCATTCTTCATCTCCTCCTCCGTTTGTAGTAGTAGTATTCTCCTTGGTCTCTTCCTTCGACGGCAATGTTGTGTCACTGTTAGTAGATTGAGGTGGCAAGGCCACGATCAAATCATCCTTCGATGCATCCCATTGCCCTTCACATGACGCATTACGTAGGTAAGCCCCATGAATCAACTCGGCATCATGTGACCCAGGTGCATGAATAGCGGATATTTCCGAAGATGTCACTACAGCTACATCATCATCATCCGTCTTGGACTCTCCCTCCTCATTTGTCACATCTTGTTCCTCCACAGGAGAAAACCCCATTGCCACACGTCGAATCACCTTTCCTAACTCATCAATACTCAAAGTCGATTTCTTCTGGGCTTCATTCGTAGTAGTATCATCAGTGCCCTCCCCACTCTCCTTTTTTACAGTATCATCACCAATACTCAACTTTTGAATATCCTCAGCTAACCCATCATCAGTATCATCGTCATCACGTACAAAGCACAACGTACAATCACACTCGAAGGCAAATTTATGTAAATGATATAACACCAAGGATTTGGCTTGGCGTTCTTTAAATTCCTCTGCAGCTGATTTTCCATCACTCGATGATGAAGATGCAATAATGGCAGCAATAATGATTGCCACTCGTTTGGATGAATCTTGAAGTGTCGACGATGATCCAACAGATTCTGTAATTTTGGTAACTCCAAATGGAGATGATTGTAATACCTTCATGGAGGTTGTAGTTCTGATGGACTCTCTGGAGAGTTGTTTGCTTGATGCTTCATTACCTGACATCATGGTCAATAGTACATTCCTCATTTGTTCTAGGGATGGCTGTACTGAATTTGGATTGGTAGTATCGACAGTTAGCACTACAGTTGGAGGTACTTCCATATCATCGGTTGCAATTTCATCCGCGGCTGAATCAGCCTCCTTCTTCTCCTCGTCCACCTTGTCCACTTGTTCTTTTTTGTTGTTGGAATGCCCTCCCTTTTTGTTGATAATCACACGCTGTAATAACGTGGCCGTATTGTCTGCGGTAGATGATTGTATGCGACAGTCCCAAATACCCAAATCCGGTCTCAAATGCTGCCTCCTCGTGCCCCCTACATCGTCACGTAGCGTCTGCACAGCTTGATATGACAATGCTGAAAAGTGCTTTAAATCACTAGCGTCAGTAGTATCGTCGAGGCTGACTGTTTTGGCGGATAAAAAGTTGATGAATTTATTGCCATGGAGTTGGATTGCTTCGGGAGGGGAGCTATTGCTGGATGACGCTTTGGCGAGGGTAGCAAATAGCGTCATTTTTTCAAGCAGCAATATGATTCAGCCAAAGAGCCGCGGTGATAGTAGCGCTTGCTGCCAGCCAATGCAATGCCCAATGCCCAATGCCTATTGTATCCGTGTTGTGGTTTTGAGTTGCACGAGTTTGCGTGTTGTTGTTTTTGCTATCCGATCCGTCACGACAGGAACAATGTGAATGTCACGTGACAGTCAGACTATGATGCGTGACCACTCGTGACGATGCACATCGAAGCCAAAAATCGAAGGCAACAATGATCCAAAAATCTTGCTAGCAACCAAATAACCAACCAACTCAATCTCGTACTCCTTTTCAACCAAAATAAACAATGTACCTAACCCGCAGTGAATACGACCGAGGAGTCAACACCTTCTCCCCCGAAGGCCGCCTCTTCCAGGTAGAATACGCCATCGAGGCAATCAAACTCGGCTCCACGGCCATTGGCCTGCAGACCAAAACTGGCTCAGTGCTGGCGGTAGAGAAACGACTCACATCGCCATTATTGGAGCCAAGTAGTGTGGAAAAAATAGCCGAGATTGATACCCATGTGGGGGCGGCGATGAGTGGGCTGGTGGCCGATGCGAGGACTTTGGTCGATCATGCGAGAGTGGAGGCGCAGAATCATAGGTTTACGTATGATGAGCCTATTGGGGTGGAGGCATTGACGCAGGGTGAGTTGAGTGTTCAAATAGAACAGAGTTATATTCTTCATTCATTGATTGCCGTGTTTGTCGCTCATTACTTCAATTTTGTTCCTTCTCTCTTATGTCTCTAAAAATGAATCAATGTTGCTACATAAATGAACAAATAACAATACCAATAAACAAATCACAGGAGTATGCGATCTTGCCCTCTCCTTCGGCGAAGGAGCCGACGGTGACAAAGATAAACGCATGTCTCGTCCATTCGGCGTAGCCCTCCTAATTGCCGGGCATGACGATCTCAACGGACATCAACTCTTCTTCTCCGACCCATCTGGAACATTTGTCCAATACAAGGCCAAGGCCATTGGGGCAGGTAGTGAGGGAGCACAGTCTACATTGGCGGAGAGTTATAATGAAGATATGACGTTGGAGGAGGCGGAGGAGCTGGCGTTGAGTGTGCTGAAGCAGGTTATGGAGGAGAAGATATCGACGGAGAATGTGGAGTTGGCTAGGGTGACAGAAGAGAAGGGATATCATAGTGCCACTGCGGAGGAGGTTGGGGCTGTCTTGGAGAGATTGTAAAGAAAGAAATGGACAATTATTGCTGTTTTATTGAATGGTGAATGAGAAACAACCTTTTTGAATAGACGACGAGAAAAGACGAAGCGGCTGCTGAGGTTTCTATCGTTATCGTAAATCCCCCAAGTTAAAATGCATACAAACAATTATCCCTCATAACCCTTTGCAAGGTGTTCAAGCGTCAATGGAACCTCAATATTCGGCATCGATGATACATCTACATTCATCCCTCTCAGTGTACTGATGATGTCTATTCTTCGCTGAACAATCTTTATGTATCTACAACATGGATCTCTGTATACTCCAGTGGTCATGCTCCTCAAAAGAATGCCCCTGAAAAGATTGATTTGGCTTTCCTCATATTGTCTTGCTTTATCCAATCCTCTCAGGCCTGATTTGATCTGCTGTTTGCATGTTGACAGAGAAGACTTGTGGTGATAGTATTTCTTCATGTTCTCGCTGAACGATTGACGTAGCGAATTTGGAAAATCCTTGTTCAATCCGCCTGATCGTCCAGCTGCCACGAGTGATTGTATCTCTTCGTCAATTCCTCGTAGCTCGGCAAGCAGCTCGCTTTTGACCTCCTCCCTGTCTGACTCTCTTTTCATCTGAGCAATAGCTGCTTGCTTTTTGTTTGACACTCTTGAGCACCTCTTTCCGAATTTGATACTCGACATAGTTTCAGAGTGCATTGTCGCGTCCTCTGTTCCAGTAATAATGACTGACGTGTAGCAACTACCACCAAGAGACTGCTTCAGTAGCATTGTCAGCACAGAATCTCGATATGGGACAAAGACAGAAGGATTTCCACTGGCAAGTGCATTGATACATCTACCAAGACTTGTCAGGGACGTGTTGATATTTCTTGCTTCAGCTGCCTTCGTTTCATTGTCAATAGAACCTGTCAAAAAAATTCTTTCAGATCCAGCAAGGTCTACACACAGGTATTTAGCATCTGAGATTGCCGGTATGGAGAGAGTAATGACACAGTGACTACGGCTTGACCTCTCGTTGAGCGCGTGAGACTTTGATGTACGAGTCGCTTCTACGATACTCATGAATTCAAGCAGAGTATGAACATCTGTAAGGATGAGTGACTTAGCACCACGCATTTCATAGCCTTCGTTCTTTTGCTTGTCAACGAGAGTTCGAGGTGGTATCCATTTGCCTTCACTGTCACGTTTGACTTTAGTTGTTTCGAGGAAGGAACCTCTGCCAGACACTTTGCGTGATCGTCCGAACCCGGCTACATCAATCTTTTGCCCATCTGTCATTAGATCGTAGCAGTTGTCCATGTATATCTCGACTGCGGTTGCAGTAATCCCACCTGACATTCTGCTCTCATTTAGAATACTCAATACAATGCGAGGAAAAGCTCCCCACGAGACAGGTATCTTGACATTGTGAAAGAGTTCTGCTGCATCATTCTTGAGTGTATTAGAGTGAAATGAATTTGGGGGTCCAAACAGAGTATGCTATTATGGTGGCAGCGGCGGTGTTATGGGAGGATTGAGAGAGAGTCGGAGAAGCGCCGATAATAAATTTCGGTTCAATTGCCAAGAAAACAACAAGAAGCAAAAAACGGCTGTTCGTTCAGGCAGTCAGCGGCGGTCTTACCGTTTTACCGCTACCGGTTTGTCCATAGACGAACACTGTTGCGTTGCGACCACTTAGAAACTCGTCCACGGTTTTTGAACACGCATTTGAATAGCAATGCAATTGACCTTTTGTCGAGTCGAAGAAATGTGAGAAGGAAGTGATCGAATCAGGGAGAATTGTGCGAGTTTCGCTTTCGCCTGGGGATGGTTTGAGACGTAATGATGTAGTAATATTAATTCTTCTTTTGCGATTACTTTCACTTCTCTTCGTCATTGAATTGTTGGTCCATGATCATTCATCTCCTGAGGAAGAAGCATTGAAAGAACACGCACATAGACGTTTTAGTTCGCCTTTTTCAAGCCGCCACTTTCTCTCTCTTCTCGCGTTTGCTTCTTAAGCAAGACCACAACAAAACGAACGAGCAGTCAGGGTCCCGCCTCCCCGGCCCGCGGCCCGACACAATACCATAAGTATCTACTAAAACGGTGGTGATAGTAGCAAGATACTCCTTGTTCTATTGGCTTGGTACGATAGCAAGAGTCGTGCAGGAGCGAAGATGACTACATACCAGCGGTCAAGGAGAGACGGACATAATAAATAAGATCAAAATAATAATACTATGAGCTCATCGCATCAATCAATTAACTTGTACCCAGATTCATCAACATCTCCAGCAAGACAGTCGAGGAACGTGTTGTCTCTGAGACGAGCGGATATTACAGAAAGTTGTTAGTTCAAATGATCAAAGTTGCGTGGCCTGAAGCAGCTTAATTTCATCATCTCAACTTATCGTTGGGTATTCAATCAACAATAATACTGGGAAATGTACACTAAAAGACATAGCTCATGATTTATCAATTGTCATATCTTATTCGTCCCAGTAATGCTTCAGCCTGTAGAGTAAACACTTTCCATGATCATTCCCTACCGCAAAGTACTTGCTTCCGGGGCTAAAATCAGTACTCCAAACGTACTTTAAAGGCGTTTTACTCGTGGGCCAGTTTGAGAATACTGTTTGGGTTGGCACGTGTAGCAGTTTAAGACCATTTGTCTCACGTCTTGTTGAAAGAGCAAGGATTTGACCATCCGCATTAAATTTCAATGAGTCTGCTGAGGTTGTCAAGTTCATTATTGATTTGAGAGGATTCCTCTCTGTGGCATTGAGGCCGACACCTTTGTCGCTGCCACCGTAAAGCGATGATCTACTGTATTTTTCAGTGTAAAGATTCACTACACCACTTTCAGATCCCACTGCTAAAAAGTTGGATGTTGCAGCTAGAGAAGAAGTGATGGTACCATCTTCGTTGTGAAAGCGTTCAACGCATCTTCGGCTTTGTATATTCCATCTGACGGTGAATATGAGCAAGTTAGAGACCGCTTCAGAGAAACAACAAAGTGAGACAGATATTATAAGATAGCTACTTACTTGTACACATCTCCATCGCTTCCACTTCCCATAATATATTCCCCATCCTCCGAAAAAGCGATTGCTCTAACACTTCCATTCATCTTCAAGTCACCTATCCATTGTCTTGACTTTCCGTCCACCAAAATAATGTACCCATCATTGCCTACGAAGGCGATGACATCGCCATTAGGAGACACGGTAAATTTCTCTAGACTCCGTTCTTTCCGCCCAACTATAGATTGAATCTTTTGGATGTTACCTGAGATAGCATCATAGATGTAAAAGAAAGGGCGACGGCCACTCATTACTACTGAACCAGAATCACCCAAGAAGGAAGCACATGTGATAGGTAGTGTAGGAAAGTGGATGCCATGTATTTTGGGATTTTCTTCTCCATCAATGCGAAAGAATCTCAGCATTTTATCCATTCCGGCTGTCATCAACAGAGGGTTCTCTTCGTCAGAGCCTGGATGGAATTGGACAGCGCTCACTACACTGTTGTTAGGGTCTGATAGGTTTCCATCACGTGTGCGCACAACGTCAAGAATAGTGGGTGGAAGTTGCATACCCGACGAAGAGTGTTGAAACAGGGATGCATTTGATTCTAGAATATCTGCGGCAGCATTGTAATCTTCATCTTCACTTTCTTCATCGCTGGAAGAACCATAACCTCCTCCCTTCCTTTTGGTCTTTGGCTCTTCTTCTTTATGTTGGATTTGTTTCACATCCGCCCAGCTGGTGTTAGCAGCAACGCTTGCCGTATTCATAAACCGCTCTCTTAATCGAAGTTCATATTCTGATAATGACAATGGATCAGTCTCATCCCGATATCTACGTAGTTTCTTGAGACGATTAGGTCCGTCGACAAGAGACACTCCCTTTTGCTTCTTGCTTTTGATAATTCGTTCTTCACTGTCAGAATCGTCATCATCAGAGTCATCACTGTCACTATCACTTTCAGGATCTTGCCAAGCTGCACCTTGCATTGAAGCTTTGTTTACCTCTTGTTCAGATTCGTCATCATCGCTGTCAGTGTCACTCTGATGCTCATTATCACTTCTTTCGCTAGCATCATCCTCATCCTCTCCTATGTCCTCTCCAGAACGATCAATTGCAAACAAATCACCAGAAGACCACTTAGTAGCCTTGTCTTCTTTGTCAGAATCGTCATCATCGCTGTTTTGAATTCCATACTTGTCATCCCATGCAGATGTATCATTGATCTGATCGTCGTCATCATCTGCCCAAGCTCCCGATGATGCACCGCCGCCGCCGCCAAATAGCATTGCCGTCAAAGCAGCTTCCTCTGCTAATTTCGTTTCAGACAAGGCATGCTTATTATCTTTATGTTCTTTTCGATCGGATGACGCTTTGCTTGCTTTCTTAGTACGTTTGTTGCTGCGGCTGATGGCTTCATCTGGCGCATCTACAGAATGATTGAGCGGCGAAACGTGCTTCTGCTCTTGTGCTTTTTTGGATTGCTTCTTCTTTGGCATGGTTGAATAATATGACAACAACACAAGTAAATGCGTTCAGTTGTGTCTGATGGAATATAAAGGATTGCTGGCTTGTACGATAGTTGATGCGGCTCTCTACAAAAGTAATATGGTAGCGTATCGAGATGTTAATTCGCATCCATTTTCACGTTCTTGCGTTTTGGTGGAGGAGTTTTTTTGGAACGACGACAGACCTCTGTTGGACAACTATTCTCATCAGGGCACATACTGCACCTTGGCATCATTGGAGCAGAGGAAAGAAGAAAGATTAATGTAGATATTATTATTGAGGCAAGAGAGCTGACGTGACGAAAAAAGTTAAAATTAGGTATGTGATCAAAAGACAGTGGCTCTCATTATCAGATGAGTCCATTCGGCTTGCTATACCAAAAGAGATCGACTACAGATATAATGACATCTTCAACTCTCATTATCTATCCACAGATATTAACTACTTCTATAATCGCATCATTTATTATCTAACCACAGATATTAACTACTTCGCATCATTTGAATGATTTACTACAGTGAATAAGGGAGAGGGTATGCATCATCATCCATCACTAGATCTTTCTCCTCTTGTTCCTCTTCAGTGCCTTCGGCTCTTTTAGGCGGCCGTGGTAGAGGATTTTCCAGCCGTTGCTTGTGACCCTCCACTGCTGCAATTTGAACCTTGTCAACGTAGCCTCGAAAAGTCAGCAACTTCCCTTCCACATCTGGCATGTCATAGTGGCAATCACCCTCTTCGTAATCAGCATACTTGCCACACGACTCTCTCAATTCCGTAATTGATTCTTCAATCTGTAAGTTGTTGAGATTCACGCTGCGCCTTAGAATCTTCTTGTAGTTGATAATTTCATTGCACAAGTGGCGGCACAAAGCGTGGGTAGATTCCTCTGACAGATACTTTGGGCTTGAGTATGGATCAATTTTCACTGACGGGTCTTTTGTCATGTTCTTCTTGTTTATCACTGGAAATGCTGTCTGTGCATTTTCAGGAGTTATAACATCTTTCTCTCCTCCAATGTATTTTTCAACTAAATTCCAATCATCTACCAAATGTTCATTTCGAATTGTCAACACATTGGCATTGTCTGGTAGTCCCTCTAAATGAAATTGATAGTTGAAGTACAAATGCTCCTGGTAGCGTCTCGTTCCCCATACAGCATGACGAGCTACCTCTTCACATGTGTCGCTCACCCTATACTTGCTACCTCTGGAGCCACCCTTGCCAAGTAAACCTATTTGGACCCAATCTTCGAGAAATCGGAAAGGACAGTCCATATAGAAAGCCTTCCGCTTTTCATAATATTGGGGGTAGTTATCTTTTAACCAGTTCACGCCATATGGACGTTCGTATAAGAACGCTGACTTGATCCGCTCAAGCGGATTTCTTACAACGAATAAAAAGTAAGCGGATTCGTCAAAGCAATCATAACAATCGGCATGAAACATGTTTGTTGTGCGACGGGGTAAGAGACCATCCATCATTTTGGTATTGTTCTTGCAGTGCAGGCCAAACCCAAGGGCACAACCGACGGTGCTCCCGCCCGACTTTCCAACATGTACAAAGCATATACGATCATTTGGGGCTATTGTCTTTTCAATTTGTTGAGCTTCTGGACTCATTTTCTTTTGGTAAGTTGGAAGACGTTTGACTAGAAAGATTTGTTCGTATGGCGAACCTATATCACTGTGGGAAAAACGGTTGCTAGCTTGGAGAGGTTTGTCGCTGTTCGCTGTACTGATCGGCTTGTCCCTGAAGGCAAATAGCTGAATGCTGACGAAGACCATGCCTATTGCTGCTGAAAAAAGGTAGACCAGCCATCTACCTGAGGAGCGTTGGTGATGGGCTGCGAACTTGCGGTCGAAATTACTGGTATTCATTTCTTTTTATGTTAGCAATAGCTTCTTGTTTGCAAGATGTGCAGCTGTCGAGAGCGTACTCAATGCTTCAACTGCAGCATTTCAATGCTAAGTCGAGGGATCTGCACCTTAGCTCACTGCTGGTGCATCAAAATGGATTGAGCAAGATGCTCTAGAGAGAGTGAACGTATGGTTGGCTCGGGTTGGCTAGCTACTCCACTTGCTAGCCGCCAAAAAAATTGTCGCAAACAAAATAATTGTCGCAAAATTTTTAGCTAGTGGAAAGCTAGTAAAACTCACAAAACTCGTCAAAACAACCA
>JALLBH010000746.1:0-12924 GCA_036940005.1 Skeletonema menzelii
CTAACAAAATTGTGAAAAATCGATGACCAGAAGCAGAACCGGGAAAACGGCGATGAGAGAGGAAAGGGGGCAGCGTTAATAAGGTCAATTCCGTCCTCGCCCCTCCAACACTTCTTCTTCTTGCAATGAGTAGTACAGTACCTACCATCAAAATGGCAATGGCACAATGATTGAATCTTTCACCGCAACCAATACTTCTTTTGCCCCCCATCAGCAGCAATAATAATAATAGAAGAAGATAATAATAAAAGTCAACAATAAGAGCAAGCTCGAGTAAACAGCAAAAAATAATGGCGCAGTTAGATCCGGCCATCTCCCTCCCCCTCCTTCAGGGCCTTGCTCGTAGTACCGGCTACACCCAGCAACAACAACAACGAGAGGAGAATAATGATACAACCGATGGTAAAGAATCATTGACGTCATCCTCACCTAAAAAAAAATCGTCATTGGAGGACCCTGTTGCCTCCACTACTCCAAGCAATCAAAAATTACCACTGAGAACAAAGGACAATAATGATGGAGGAAACGACTCATCGCCACCATCACCCCCTCTTCCAATAAAATTACATCATCTCCTCTCCTCGTCCAACAATGAGGCTGTAGTTCACTGGATGCCACATGGACGTAGTTTCAAAGTTTGTAATTATTCTGCACTGTTGTCTCTTTTGGATATTTCTGCAACGGATGATGTCAACAAAGTTGGTGATGGCGAACAACAACAACAACAACAGGCGGCTGACAATGATAAAATGAAAATGATTAAGCTATTGAAATGTTGGGGATTTCAACAATTCGAATCGGGAATTGATTTGGGGACGTTTTACCATGAGGATTTTTTACGGTGTCATTTGGACAAGTGTGTTGATAGCACTTTGTTGATGTATGATGAGGGGAGGGTTTCTTCCTCATTACCATCGATGGAAGAGGAGGACAATGATGATGATGAGGTGATGGAGGATGAAGAAGAGGATGCACCCGCCGCAGCTTCAGCAAGTGGTGTTGGTGGGGGGAACAATGCCCCGACCGATGAAGAAAGTACCTTCATGGCAATCACCGCATGTGCCGATGTGACTATTGCACGTCAATATTTAGAAATGAGTGGGAACCAATTGGAGATGGCGGTGAGTTTATTCATGGATGTTGGTGGTGGTGGTATTGATGGATTAAGGAGCGCTGCTGCCGGTTCAATGTCGTCCTCCCCCGCAGCAGCAAGGTCGACACGGACCAATTCTAAATCTTCGTCCAATAAAAAGAAGGGCCAACCGACGCACAGTAATCAGACGACAAAGAAGAAGAATGAAGATGAACCCGATTTTTACTCAATGACACCCATGCCACTAAGTATACCATCGGAGAAGAAGAAGAAGTTGGTACTACCAGCACAAAAACTTGTTCAATCGGCACTCAAAGAATATTGTGCATTCCGGGTGATTCGTCGGGCGTTGTTGCATTGGATGCAGAAACGACGATCAAAGCATGCGCAGAAGCAGCATGAGACTACCGAAATGAACATGATGCAATCATTGTCTGCATACAACACGAGTGATTTCCATAATTACCATCATGGCACACGTCATTTTTTGTTTCAGTCGTTATTACATCCCTCCCTCCCGGTGCGGCGGTGTGCTGCACGGATGATTATGCAAAATCTTCACCGTACTGACGAGTGCAGCAGCGGTGATGCCAATGATGGGGGTGTATCTCAACATCACAAGAACAAGATATTGGAGTTACAAGAAGTGCTCATAATTTTACTTCACGGGGTTATGTTTCAGGAACCACCGTATCAAATAGAGAGTTTTGCCGTGGGCAATGATCATGGATCCCAGGTGCAACAACCCAATTCATCCCTGGGGGGAGGCGACCCAGCAATTCAACTGATGGCCATGCTACTCGCGTTGGTATGTGATGGTGGCTTCAGTAATGTCATTGTGGAACACGAAGTGAAGGAATTTCAGCAGGAACAACAAAAATTGATGGATGCGATGGGGATGTTCCTTCCCCACAGCGACGATGTATTATGTCAATCCAAATTGCGGCAGTTGTCATCTGATAGCATTGAATCGTTCGTTGCTAGTGGAGGTTTACGGTGGGCATGTGGGAGCATCGTCAGATTGTGCCACTTACTAGTTAATGGGGATGAAGGTGATGTAGTAGTACGTCAATATGGGCGAAAGGGCAGTGAAAATGATGATAATCAGTGCGATCAAAACGTGGAACTGATGAATGAAGTCAAGGCTCACACGATACAGACCCGACTGTTGTTGTTGATTGATCTCGTATACAAGTTAGTTTTGTTCGGATCAGTACCCGCAGCGGTAGATGGGCGAGATCCGTTTTCTGCCGGAGACGACAAAGGCAAGGAAATCAAAGAGAAAAAGCAGTTGCTTGAAAAGGCAATTGCACGAAGGAAAGAAAATAGAGAAAAGGTATCTAGGATTTTAGAAAGGTCGTCTGGAGGTACATCACGGACGTCAAGTTTGTCGGCACTGCGTCAGTCACTACGTTCTACTGCTGCTTCAGGGGGCATGGGTTCGCCTCAGCTCGGCAGCAGTGACAAACGTGGGAACCCAAATGACAGTGGCAGTGGTGGAGACCCGCCAAATCCCAGAGTATCAGAAGAAAACCGCCAGAGGAAAGATCGAAGGAAGACTACGTTAGAGAGGGTCCATCAAATATTTTGGTCGTCGACCTTGCCTGCTGCAAAGTGCATTCATGCTTCCGCTATTGAGTTGGACAGTCAAAGTGATAGTTCGGAGGAGCGGAGTGGTATTTTTTCTCCACTCGCTTGTCTCATTGCTGCATATGAAATACTTCGTTCAAAACCAGCCAGCAAGTCTTCTCTCGTTACAAATGGTCAGCTTCGGGGTTTAGAAAAGAGTATTGCCACCTTAGCACGATTGGTCGACCCAGCAGCAGCCAGTGCAGTTGTGGTTTCGGACCCAGACATTGCTTGGGGAACAAAATTGCCTCAAAATGTGTCATCTAAGAAACGTGATAGAGCATCCTCCCACGCATCTCAGGATAGTCACCGGTCGACTTCGTCTCCCTCGCTGGCTAACCGAGCAAAAAGGGCAAGGACGTCGTCAGGGAATATTTCATCTCTTCTTGAGCGATTGTCTGAAGTAGAAGCGCCATCTGCGAATAGATTGAGTGGGTCATTAGCCGCTAGCAGTGGGGGAGCCGCTGCACGTGCATCGCTAGCATCCAATGAGAGTTCAAGTTCAAATTCCTTATTCTCGTCACGTTATCAAGCTACGATGGAGAGCATGCTACGTGGGGCGGCTGGGAATCCTTCTCCGTCTCGGGAAGGATCATTGGGCCGTATCCTTGCCTCCTCGAGGCTTGCTGGTGCAGGAGGTAGGCCAGGATCATCGTATTCTGCTCGCTCAACGTCGACGGCTGGATCACCAAATAGATCTATTCGTGCTCGTGCAGTTGCGTCTGGTCAGTTGGATGAATGGCGAGAGTTAGAAGTCGATGACGATGAAGCCATGGACGTGAATATGTGTGACGATGCAGAAGATAACCCAATAGATCATGATTCGGATGGTTCAGAAAGTGTATTTGAAGAAGTGATAGACGTTCATGAGGACGGAGATGGCGATGGAGGGGACGATAACGGAGATGATGATGATGACGGTGATGGATCATGTGATGATGAAGACACCGACGAAGAATTATTCGAGGACAATGGTCAATTCGACGATGCTGTTATCAACATGGAAGAGATTAATGTCAACGATTCTAGCCAGCGAGATGACCAGCATCCACATAGCCGCAATAATCCACATCGCCAATCAGTTGCGGCTCGCAGTCCTACTTCACGTGCTGGGACCACACTTTCACCTATCGAATTGGCTGCTCAGAAGAAGGATCGAGAACATGCTTACCTCCGGGCGGCAATGCAACTTCTCGAGTCGCAATACCCAGAGTCTTCCCGAAAAGTCGCAACTTTGGTTGACGGGAGCAACCTGAGAAGAATCCGTCCACACTCTATTTTTGCACACCCGACCGCGATCATTACGTCTCCGTTGCTTACAAACAGTGCAGAAGTATCTCTCCTCCGATCGATTTGCAATATAGTTAAGCCTCCGAGAAAGCCGCTGAATCTAAAAATATTCATGAGACGGGCGCCGACTCAAGAAGAATTCTTTCGCGGTTCGCTCTCTCGTAATCCAATCAGTCTATCGTCGTTGAAGGCTGGAACTTCTACTTCCCAAGGCGCAGGGGATGGGAGACGATCTAGTGGACCCGATGAACCCCGGGTTAGTGACTTGCGTCTGCATATTGCTAAGGACCTGCAAATGGAGGATTCGGCAGAGTTGCTAGAATTGCTTGTCGCGAACAAGATTTTAGACATAAATTTGAAGTTGCGAGTAGTGCAACAAGTCCTGTGGAGGAAGTATGTGGAAGAAAACGCAACCAGTGCATCGTCGCTTGTTGCTGGAGCAGGCCCCGGACACCAGATGATAAGCACTGGGTCTGGGCTATCCATGATCTTCAGCAGTGCCGGTTTGACAGCCAGAGGTCGTAATGGCACAGCCTCTGACGACAACGCAGTACTTGCTGCTTTCCCTCCCATGGTTGTTACCTACCGTTTGGCAGGTGTGGATGGTGAAGCCACTGAAGATAAAGTTGAACCGGAGGATTTAGAAGATCCAGAGGCTCCCGCTTCTCAAAACACTCCTGAGGCCCGTGAGCGGCGCATGGAGAAAGAATTTGGAATTACTCGTATTGTTACGAATCACAGGGGAATCCCCATCTTGCTTGCTTCTATCCAGGACACAATTTCAGGCTTGTTGCGCCGTATTAGAAGAGACGAGGTAGCAAGGAGGCGACAACTACAACACGGCACTCTAGGTTCAGATGCTGATGGTAATCTTACAAGAGAGGTGTTTGCGAAGGCTCCGCCGTGTCCTGGATTGGTGCTCCTACGTCACTGTGCAAATCTTTCTGGCAACCGGAAGAAACTTTTAGCGAATAGAGCTCCAACAATCTTGTTGCGACTGTTATTGGATGTCTTGAATTCAATGAATAGATCGACACCAGGCCGCAAACGTTCATCGACTATCGACTTTACTGCAAGTTCAATGGATGTTGACAGCGTAGACAACATAAGCTTATCGGGATCGGTAGCTAGCTCTTCGAGAGAGCGTTCGAAAGGTGGTCACACGGAAGGGAATCCAACCACACAAGCATTACAAGAGATAATTGAATTGCTTGCTTCGGACATTTCTGCTGAACTTGCCGATGATTCGAATAAGATGTCTGGGACAAATTCATTCGCAGATCTGAGCAAACTTGGTGAGCAGCAGTCAAGCAACAACGAAGATGATAGAACGCTCCCCCTAGTACTAAAGTCCTTGCACTCCACAGACCTGAGCCCTCCTTTGCGGAAGGTCATTGCAAAGCTTCTTCCTTTCTTGACTTATGGACAAGTATCTCAATCGAAGGAGCTTGCATCTTATTTCGCAAGATACATCAGCGTAGAGTCACTAGGCAGAGTGGAGGAAGATTCCATTCTTATGAACACTTTTGTGGAAACAGCTATAAACCTCCCACCTGTGGCTGTCTGCGACAACTTGAGAACATCACTGATTCAAAATAGTTTTGTAGAAAAGGTGCGCCTATTTTTGATGAGAGGTGCACCAGTGCATCCACCTCCTTGGTCGTCTGCATTGTATCCAAAATCATTGGACCTATCTATAGATAAGGATTCCCTGAAAGAAGAATGGAGGCAATACTTTGATCGACCAGGGCTGGAGAATGCATTTCAAATATTGACGGGTCTCTGCTCCAAGCATGCATCGACTCAGCTACTTCTCTCGAATATTTCTGAAGATGGAAATGCAAACGATAGCGATGCTAATCTCAGTTTGCTCACACTCTGTCACTGGATGGAAAGTACTTCCGACAATACGTCATCTGGTATCAAGAATCCAAATGGAATCCTAGCTGAAACGTTGATTGACGCATTGAAAGAAGGGAACGCATCTGCATCAAAGAAAATTGATGCTATCAGAAGGAAGACGCGTGACAGAAAGCGTGAAATCGCTGATGAGCGCCGTAATAAAGCTTTGAAGGGGATGAGTGCTTTCGGACCAATGGCTTGCTCGTCCGCCGCCGGTTCTGCTTCCGCCGGTGCATCTTCATCAACTGACAACAGGTCAGCGTCAGCGTCTATGTTTGCCAATATGTTTGGAGGGCTCTCTTCCTCGTTGATTTCATCTTCGGCACAGCCAAGAACACGAGCTTCATCCTCAAAAAGCTCGGAGGGTACTGATCCTGTAAAACCAGCCTGGATGGCCGAAATGGAGGCCCTTGACGACGAAAAAGGTGTTACCTGCGCAGTTTGCCAAGAAGGTCGAACTTTTCAGCCATCGGAATTACTCGGACTTTATGCTTACATGAAAAAGGTTACAATAGCTGCGGGTCAAGGAGGTGCAACAGGAGATATTGACGGTACCGTGATGCTGTTATCCCTACCTATGTCTCTTCCCAGATCCAGCGTCGAGTCCTGGTTTCGAAAGGCAAGAATCGCCGCAAATGCATTAGAAGGTTCGGCTCATGCAATTACGGCCATGTCTGCAGCGAATTCTACTTCTAGCGGCAGCAGCAGCCGTTCATATCATTATCTAACAACTGTTTCAGCTGGAAATGCGATTCACTGCAGCTGTCACTCTAAAGCCAAAGCAGCAGATAGGAATCATCCCAAGGCTCCAAAAAGTAAGTGTTGTGTTGTTGTGTGTCAAATTGTGATTTTATGTAGTATCATGAGCTCACATGGCGTTTTGAAATCAACACAGGCGAATGGGAAGGTGCTAGTTTAAGGAATTCAAGGGTGACTTGCAATGTCATCTTACCTCTTGTATCTACGAAAACATCCTCTGTTCCACTTATGTCGGTTGAAAATGCACTAGCAGACGTAAACAACGTCATGACAAACACTCTCGGTGTGCGCCCAAAATCTACGCTTTGGAGTTGTTTGCACGATATTCGTTTCCTTCTTCTTCGCATGGCATATGGCGAAGCATTGAATGCTGACTGTGGAGGAGGGTCATCATCTTCTAACTTCTTGCTCGCCTTGTATCAACTTTACACTGCGGATATGTTTGCAACAAATGCTGAACACGACGAGTCCCCGGAAGTTTCAAAACACGCACGAAACCTAAGCTACGGTTTTCTGGTGGGTGAAGATATTGTGGAAATGCCGACCTTTGATCGGAATTTGAACAGTCGGTCGAAACGATTGGAGAGAGGGGTAGCGGAATCTGCTCCAATG
Organism: Skeletonema menzelii; assembly: GCA_036940005.1. Classification (NCBI taxonomy): domain Eukaryota; phylum Bacillariophyta; class Thalassiosirophyceae; order Thalassiosirales; family Thalassiosiraceae; genus Skeletonema; species Skeletonema menzelii. The sequence goes on from JALLBH010000746.1 coordinate 7,286, forward strand.
GCTGCGTTGTGCTCTATTCTTTTCTACAACGTAGCAGAAGATACTGACAGTGGGGCGAGGAAGAGCAAAAGCCCCAGCCCACAGACCAGCAAAGCGCCGTCACCTACTCGACAGTGGGAAGTGAACAAAGCTAAATTTCTCGTCGGACTAATTCGTTGCGCTGGGCATAGGCATTCACTTGGACTCACAGATAGTGGTTGTGCAACCTCGAAAGGTCTTTCAGCTGGTCGGAAGAATGTTGAGAAGACAAGATCGTTTGTGGATTGGGACAAAGAAGGTAATAGGTCACCACAGAAAGCTACAATGATAGATGACTACGGCCATGCTCTGAGACCAATGATTATTCTATATGCAGTTTTTGATCAGCTATCGAAAGATTTTGTTGTGAATGATGATGATGAGAGTACAGAGGCTGCTTCGGAGCGTTTGGCAGAAAAGTTGGAAACTTGTTACAAAGCAAGTGACATCGAAGCTTTATTACAGATAGCAGACATCACAATGAGCCGTGATGTTATTTGCAAATACTTCGAGAAGGGATGCACATGCTAGTTTTGTACAGCAGGTGGAAGGGGATTCGTTTGGAACTGGATGTAACTAAAGCAAAAATAGAGGTTAATAACAAAAAAGAGAAGGATTTCTGAAATAATACTATGATTACCACGGTGATAACATTACACCTGAAGACATACAATACATACAATAGGCACTTCATTCGATTGATGAAACAGTTCACAGCAGTTCCAATCATGCAATGACTGTGAAGCTCTTGTTATTGTGAGGGTATGAACTGCTGGACCCAGCGTCATCCTCCTTGATAGCAACACCATCATCCTTCTCGGCATGTCCTCCTCCTCGTTAGGTTTAGGTGCTTCTTTCTCGTTTCCTCTCTCATCTCATCCTCCTTGATAGCATCTATCACCAGCACTATCATCCTCCTGATTAGGCGCTTCTGCTTCTCCACCGTTTCCGATATGCTGTATGGCAATCATGGACAAATTACCTCATGTCCTCAGATTAAGTATGGTGTTGGGTTGCCTCGAGTCTCAAGCAAAGAAATAGGTACACAAGGCAAGGAGCGATGATCGGTACTGATGTCACACTATCTGGTATTTACCGAATCCGAAGGTGTTCTCAAAAAAGATCTCAACTCGCCACGCTAAAAATTCTGACAAGCACAAGCGAGCAAGCAAAAGTTCTTCCTTTCATAACATCTGTAAGCTATCATTCGACATAATTAGGAATAACAATAGACAATCAATCGAATGATGATGCTATTAGCACGACTACGCTCTATCCGATCGAACAAGATCACCGCCGCTGCCTTCTCCACCCAGCCAAATAATGCGCCATGGCTACAGTACTACCCGAATCACGAACATCCTGATGTGATGAACTTCATCAATGGATCATTTCAGCCTCCTGCGATTGGTACCTGCACCGACCGAATAGAATGCAGAGATCCAAGTACCAACGAAGTGCTCTCATATGTCCCAGAATCGTCCATCAAAGATGACACAACAACAACTCCGTCAGCATTAGAGCAGGCAGTCGCTGCTGCCAAGGATGCATATCCCTCATGGTCATCTACGCCGGTGCAATCTCGCCAACGGATCTTGTTGGAATATGCGCATTTTTTACATAAAAAGGAAGTTCGTGAAGAGATTGCGTATTGGATTACTCTGGAAAATGGGAAGACTATGGCGGATGCCATGGGGGATGTTTGGAGGGGTTTGGAGGTAGTGGAGGCTGCTACAAGGGTTGGTAATGATATGATGGTGAGTTTGTAGACATTGTTCTATTACATCAATAGCGCTAATAATATTGGGCTAAATTTGCATCGCTTCGATTTATTTAGGGCGATTCGTTGCAAAATCTGTCTTCTGGGCTTGATACAATATCCTACAGAGTGCCCCTCGGAGTATGTGCTGGGATTGCACCGTTCAACTTTCCTGGTGAGTTTAGGGAGTTTGCTTAATTAACTTGCATGCTTCGACAGCTGTTAATTATTCATTTGAAATCTATCATCTTTCTTCTTGATAAAAGCTATGATACCGCTCTGGATGGCACCACTTGCATTGGCGACAGGGAATACTTACGTCCTAAAACCTTCAGAGAAGACTCCATCTGCGTCAATGCTGTTGGCAAGTTATCTCAATGATTTAGGATTGCCACCTGGTGTTTTGAACGTGATCAACGGCTCTCACGATACAGTAGACGGCTTATTAACTCATCCTGATATCAAAGCTATATCATTTGTTGGTTCAAACAAAGCAGGAGAATATATTCATGATGTTGGTAGTAAGAATGGGAAGAGAGTTCAGGCGAATTTAGGAGCAAAGAATCACGCCACGATAATAATGAATGATGCTGATAGAGCATCTACTATCAAGGCTATCGCGGGTGCTGCCTTTGGTGCGGCTGGTCAAAGATGTATGGCTCTCTCGGTAGTTATTTTGGTAGGCGAATTGAGTGAGAGTGAGGGATGGGTTAATGAGGTCGTGGAGGAAGCAAAGAAGTTGAAAGTTGGGAATGGATTTCAAGAGGGTGTGGATGTAGGTGAGTAATTGTATTGCATTCAAAAAGTGAGATGAGTTGATTATTGCTGTGATCTTACACTTGCTACGAATACAGGGCCCCTAATCAGCAAGGAGGCAGCAGACAGAGCGGAGAGTATTATTCAAAGCAGCATCGATGAAGGCGCGACATGTAGATTGGATGGAAGAGGTGCCGTCGTTGATGGATTTGAAGATGGAAATTTCCTTGGCCCAACAGTAATCGATTTGAATTGCGTCAATCCCAATGAGCCAATCACCAATCCTGCATACACGGAGGAGATCTTTGCGCCTGTTTTGACAGTCCTGACGGTGCCAACATTGGATGATGCCATCAAAATCACAAATAGCAATCCTTATGGAAACGGCTGTGCTATATTTACATCTTCTGGCGCAGCTGCCCGAAAGTATCAATTCGAAATCGAAGCTGGACGAGTAGGTATCAAGTAAGTATCTCTCCTTGTTTAGCCCTGGATCACAAGAAATTTAATATCCGAATTCATAATTGTTCTTCGCGACTTGCAGTGTCCCAATCCCCGTCCCCCTACCCTTCTTCTCATTCACGGGGAACAAGGCTTCTATTCGAGGAGATGTAAATTTTTATGGGAAGGTAAGTCTACAACTTGATTTTGCTTCAATTACACCTTTATCTCCTTACACCTTTATCTCCTTCNTATGGGAAGGTAAGTCTACAACTTGATTTTGCTTCAATTACACCTTTATCTCCTTACACCTTTATCTCCTTCCCTTACTCAAACATTTTGTTTTGCCGTGGTGGCCAGTCGGGTGTGAATTTTTTCACTCAATTGAAAACTGTGACGAGCAACTGGCAATACCAAGAGGGAGCTGATTTGGGAGGAGTAAATATGCCAGTTGTAGGGACGAAATGAACGAGGTTTCGGATTGTGAACAACAGCTGGTTCGTAACAAAATCCAATTGCGCCTGGTCCACCACGAACCGCAGGGGTAGAGCAAAACAACACTAACTTGAATTAACCACCGGTTAAGCTACATATTCTGCATCATCCTATCATTCTTCTCTACGCAAAGCCGGAAGCAGACGGAGCGTAGAACGCGAAGGCAAACACGCCTGCATTAATGACACAAACAGCCACAAATGTTCCGACCCACCCGAGGATAACTTTCACCACAAACCAAGGATTTAGATTGCTTGAACGGTTTCCCTTCTCACCGCCAAGTAATCCAACGCCAATTGTTCCGCCCACTTGGCACTGTGTAGTAGACACTGGAATGCCAATGAAACTTGCAATCACCACCACGAATGAGGCTGCTAGTTCAATACAGAATCCACGGGAAGGAGACATTTTGGTGATCTTGTACCCAAGACTAATCATTAGTTTGTATCCGTACAAAAGAAGCCCAATGACAATGCCGGCTGCACCAAGAAATATGATCCACTTGGGCACGGGATTCTTTGATCCCACCTCACCTGTGTTGTATATGGCAATCACAGCTGCAATGGGTCCAATTGCATTGGCGACATCGTTTGCACCGCTGTAATATTGTTCCACCGAGATTAAAGCAACGTATTGAGTTCTCAGTTTTAATATGATGAATCACGAAAGAAATGAATTGGATATGCACTTACTGGGCAAAGGATAAGAGACAAGCAGTAAGCACTTGGAGGTAAGAGAACATCTCCTCAGCACGAGCATCAAACTCTTGCCCGGTCTCCCACATTTCCTTCGCTTTGGCAGATGCTGCAAAGGCTTCAGCCTCAATGTCCCTATTGATCGTAGCATCGCCCAGCTTCGACATTGATTTGTGAAATGATGCAGACATTTGCTTTTTGATGCGCTCAGAACGGCTCATTGAGTCGACGGGTTTAAGTTCAGTGTGTTGATCATCGCCATCTTCTTCGGCCTTCTCCTCCTCACCATCTTCCTCCCCAAGAATTTTCTTCATCAATGCACTCTTCTTTTCCTCCACCACTCCAGCCTCGGCTTTATCTTGGACCTCATCTTCATTTTCTTTATCGGCCTTCGCTTTTTCCAATCTTTCTATCTTGGCATCAACGCGCTTCTGCAAGTAAGGTGATAGAAAAAAGTGATGGAGAATGGCAAGGAAGAGAGAAATACAAAATCCAGCAGGGATTTGGAATTTGAGACCCCACTCTTTGATTTGTGGACTGTTCTTTCCAGCCTTGTAGAACACCATGAATAGATCGACACCGATAGCGACGAAAATAATGAATGGATAGAGCTTGATAGCACGCGTGTAGGGTGCCTCAGACAAGAGGATGAATCGACGTGTCACCCAAAAGAAGAGAGCAGCGGCAGTTCCTGTGATGACAGGAGCAGCAACCCAACTAATGAAAATTTTACCGACCTCCATCCAATTGATGGAGCTGAAACCCTTAGCAGCCAATGAGAATCCCACAATGGATCCAACGATAGTATGAGTTGTGCTAACTGGGAGTGCCAAATAATTTGCCACACCAAGGATGAAGGAAGCAGCTACAAGTGACGTCAACATCCCATACATGAGCACGCCAGGATCATCTGCGTAGAGAGATGTGTCAACCATCTTGCCCTTGATCGTTGAGGTGACACTTGCTCCCAAGAGCATTGCACCTAGAAACTCACAGATTCCGGCGATAACTACCGCCTGCTTTAGAGTGACAGATTTGGCAGAGACGCTGGTGGCAAACGCTGTACGCAAAGGCAGAGAACACAATTACGTTGAGCAGATTGAAAGTTGAGAATAGTTGTAATCGTGCATTTTGTGCTCAAACTCACCGTTAGCAACATCATTGGCACCAATCCCACATGCCATCAAAAAGCCAAATATCCCAGCGGCAATCGTCATCCAAAAATATTGTTGGCAGCAGTCGACGGTAACATCCTGGAGGAAACGAGCCGACTGGGCGGCGAAGGACATCATCTGATCGTTCATGATTCTTATCGAAAGTAAATATTATATATGGTGGGTGGTATTGTTGGGCAACATTTGATGGCTGCAAGCAATGCGTGATGATAAGTATCTTTTGAGGGTGTCAATAAATATGTAGGTGGTGGTGATGGACAGTCGAGACGGGTGTCTTCACCCTCAAAGATGCATGGTCCG
>JALLBH010000747.1:0-26400 GCA_036940005.1 Skeletonema menzelii
GCGGCAAATTGTGGAACAAATAGCTGGAGCAAATGCACTGACTCTCTACGATGATGCAGAAAACGCGGCAGAAGATGAGTTTCCCGAAGATGTCAATTCCCACATGAACATACATAGGTACATAAGTACATATGAATACCATACTTTTAAGTGCCGCTCTTGAACTTTCCAAGAGCAATGACCGGCACAAATAACGCAGTACCGGTCTCTGAAATGCTAAACCAGCAACCAAGACGTTCCCATTTTTTCGCTCCAAGTTAGCTCATAGGTACAAGCTTCAACTTCAACTCGTTCTGGCTTTGTGGGAAGCTTGATGATTGAGCTGCGCTCTTGCCTGCTGTTGCGTTCTTCGCTCTCGCTCGTGCGTGCTCGTTGTCTATATATAGAAGCAAGACTCGATCGCTCGATCGGCTCGGCAGCAGCCTCAACCGCACCAAGGCAACCTATCGTCATACTTACAACAAAGCCGAGAAGGACAACGACGACGGTCTTCGAGGTCCATCTATCACTACATATCACTTACCTACTACCTCTCCTTCTCGATTCGAGGAGATCACTTGCTATATACCTATACTACGCCATCCACATCCAACTAAAACAAAGCAGAAGAATGACAAAATTCATCGATGACATACTCTCGCTCTCATTGCCATGGTTCAAACGGAAACGTCGCAATCAAGCAGATCCCGGCCATATTATCTCCAAGGGCAAATCGACTCAGGGGCCGAGGGCAACCGGCGCAGATATGAAGATCGCGTTGACGGAGCATTTGACTGAGCACACATTTCATGGTGAGCAAACGATGGCACCCCCAACCCCCAAGAACTACTCGCAGCCCCAACAGTGGATAGCACCATTTCCACCAGCAGGAGTCACGAAGAACCCCAAGACTTTGCACAACGATGTATAGGCTTGCAGGCATGATCAAGAAACGTGATTGGGGTCTACTATCCATTGAATTGAAGGCTCACGAAGAATCGAAGGAAGGCAGGGGATTACTCCTACACGTCGCTCTCCGCTCTGATGCGCCACTATCGATCGTCTCTCAACTCACTCATGACATGCATATTTCTGCAAGTCAGCAAGATGAGAAGGGCAGACTTCCTCTTCATGTAGCTATTAGGAAGATTTCACATCTATCCATCATTTCACATGTTCTCATGCTCAACCCAAGAGCTTGTACTTCCGTGGATGATCAAGGCAGCACGCCTCTCCATACTTGTTTTGATGAAAAAGTGATGCATGCTTTCAAACCGTCTCAATTTAGAGAGGTTGTCAGATTACTCGTCTCAAACTCCCCAGAGTCACTTGTGGTGGAAGACCAAAACAGTCGATGCCCGATTGAGCTTGCGCTTTTATCCGATGCGCCTTTGAAGACTATCCTGTTCATGCAGTGTAGTAAACACAACTACTTACGCCAGAAATACCAACCGCTCGACAATGCATCGTGTGTTGAGAAGTCGATTGTGTTGAAGGACATGCCTACGAAACACATTTCTGGACGCGTTGGTGTCACAATGGTTGGATAGAATGTTTTGAAACAAGCTCAAGAACTGGAGATATCTCCCACACAATGCATTAATGTTTATCGTAAACAACACTTGAATCTCTCTGCGACACTATTACACGTGTTCTATCCTTAAACCTGTTGGATCGTTTAGCCATTCTACCATAGGTATGTTTCTGTGGACTCCAACAAGGTCAAGGTGTTTGACGAGAGTGAAGATAGCTAGCTCCTTTTTCACCACTTTTTCATGAATAGCACATCAATATACGAGTAAGATCAGCTGCTATGGTAGTGGCACATTATAGATGGTAATGATAGTATAGAAGGAAATATCTCGGATCATGCAAACTTCAAATGTCACAACGATGCTAGAGCTTCGTATGTGGTCTGATGAGAATCAATTTGAGCGTCAAGGTATGGTAGCTCCGTCTTTCACCACTTTTCCAAGTCGTATAGAGCGTCAATACTAGTAGCATAAAGCTGCTTTTGTCCCATTATAGTTGCTATCGTTGGTCAAATTGAGTTCAGAGGCCTTTTTTGATAGGCAGAGCTCCTCTATTGGTTCAGAGAGAAATAGCTCTCTCCAACTACGTTAGTAAATGTGGTCCGACCGGGTATCTTATAGTCGCGTTTGTCGGTGTCGGTGAGACAGAATTCAAAAATCATGATAAATAGATAGATGTTGTTGTTAGATGACACATGAACAGTAGATGAACAGTGCACCCCCTAACAATATATTTAGCAGCATACTCCACAATGGACGTGCATACAGGATCCACCGATGAATATGAAACTGACGAACATCATTTTGATGGCGACGCCGACAGCAGCGAAGATGAGTTGGTGACCAAAAAAGGCACCAAAAAGAAACGAGCTGTTGGCGTTGCAGTAATGGAAAGGAGACAAATTATTGACAAAAATGACAATTATGAAGACAGCGACTCTGAGGATGAGTTTGCGCCGAAAGACAAACGGCCGAAGACTGGTTCAATCAAATGTGATAGTAGTAGTGACGATGAAAGTAAAGAGGAAGCGAAAAATAATGATAATGCCAACAAACGTCGAATGGCATTGGGTAAAATGAATAGTGATTCCTTTGCATCGGATGATAATGACAGTGATGATGACTCAGATGACTTGGGCTTGGGATTAGGATCGAAAAACAGTAGGGCAGCAAGTGCTAGGAAAAGGGCATTGATGAAAAAAATGTATCCATCCTCATCAGATGACTCGGATGAGGATAGTTCAGATGATGTTTCATTCAGTGCAAAGAAGAGAAAGCAGAGCAATAATAAGAACAAAAAACCAGCAGTGAAAAATCCTGCACCTTCACGTAAGAATGCAATCGCATTGGATGATTCTAGTAGCAGTGATGATTCAGATAGTGATTGTGTGGATGTCGCGAAGACTGCTTCTACCAGATCAGGGTCAAGGAGACAATCGGCAGCGGCAGCGGCGAGAGCGTCAGCTGCGACTATCGACTGCATGTCATCAGATTCAGATGAAGATATTGAGATCACATCAGAGCGAGGATCAACGCGGCCAATACGAGCAAACCCGCGAACAACAGCCTACAAAACGGACGAGGGGGGAATGCATCATGATCCATCCGTGAGAGCAAACAGTAATGCAACTTTAGAAGCGGCAAAGAGGGCTAGAGCAGCATTGTTACAATCACAGGTGTATCATGCCGAAGATATGAATCTTCCTTCATTACCATCACAAGTTCAGCCTGCCGCCAAAGCCCCTCCTGCAGTCCTGGATTTGAATACAAATGATTACGAGAGCACAAACGTGTCAAATTCTACTTTTCAGAACGTCACAACTCCGACCGTCTCCTACAGTGGACCTACAATCACAATATATTTGCGATACAGAGACCAATCTAACAAAGAATCCAAAGTGAGTTTGAAGATTAAGACCGATCAACCGTTACAACACCTGGTCGATCAATTCCAACGTGGTAAAGTCACTCAAATGAAATTTGATGGTCAAAATCTCGATTTCACCAAAACCCCATCCTTTTATGACATGGACGATGAGGATTTGGTAGATGTCACTGTCGTTGCGAATAATAATGGGACGTCGAAAGCAGCAGCCAAAGCAGCTACCCCGAGAGAAGAAAAGGTTGTCATTCACGTTCGTGGTGCAGCAGGAGCTAGCAATGAGACATACGAAATGAAAAAGTCAGATCCGTTAAAGAAGGTGGTTGATGCTTATTGCAAAAAGAATCGGCTTTCTACCGTTACTCTTGAATACAATGGGAGGAAACTAAACGCATTGCAGTCTTGTTCTCAGTTGAACATTACTAACAATGCATATCTTGATGCAGTTGTGGCCAGCGGCCCATCCATCAACCTTATCTTTCGTGTCAATGGTGAATCAAATGAGACAGAACGAATTTCTATCCGACTGAAAGAGACGTTCCAACACAGTTTCTCCTGTTTTGCAGGACTACGGAATGTTAGCGTTTCCCAATGCAAGTTTGTATTCGATGGGGAGACGTTGAGACCATCCACCACACCAGAGCATCTCGATCTAGAAGGTGACGAGATTATTGATGTCAAGATTACGGAGGCCGCAAGACCAGCTCCTGTACCACCACGTGCAGCAACCCAGTCCACTGTCAGAGCAGCAGCAACAGCAGTTTCTGCAGCAATCCAGTCCACGGCCAGAGCAGCAGTAGCAGCAGTGTCTGCCTCAGCAACATCCACCCCAGTAATGATTACAATCGAAACAAACCGTAATCAAAACAATAATGCTCGTCAGAAGAAGTGGAAGCTGCTTGACACAAGCTTGGTCACGATGCTCAAAACTGATTATACCAAGTATTACAAATCAAAGGGATGTAAAGATGTCACATTCTATTTTCGAAACCAGTTGATTACAAATGAATCCCAGTCATTGCGTGATTTAGGCATTCGTAATGGAGATATGGTTTATGCAATGGAGAACGGAAAAGCATATAAACCAATGTAAGGTTTTCATGTTATTATATATACTGCAGCTTCTCTGCTATAACATTACAATTTTTCAGGTTACAATACATTTTTTGTTCAGTATATACATATATATATATCATACAACTCATTCAATTTCCTCCTTCCGACTCAAACTTGGAACGCAGCTCCTCGAAATGTTGCAAGATACGAGCACGCCGCTCCTTGGGAGAAAAGTAGCCTGTCACTGACAGTGACCCAAGGCGCAACTGATCATCGGCATCATCCACACTAATCTCCAAATCCTCCTTTCGATAAAAATGTCTCCCCAACAATTGTGCAAACGCTTCATCAAACTGTGCGTCCATGGTATCGAGACAAAACCGTGTAATTCCCGCACATGCAACCAGCATGGCCGCTTCAACTAATGGCCATCCCGATTGATTTGGAATTGCTGCTCCATTTTCATTTAATATCATGCGAGGATGGTATACATCGGTTGACTTTGAATCGGTAAAAATATCACCGCCACTTCTACCTTTGTTGTTGTCACTAATAGTGCTACTGCTAGAGTCAAATGATGCCCTGGCAGCATCATAATACGGCTTTGCCTTCTCCCACATCCCTGGCTCAATCATATCTTGTATCGTGGTGATATTCTCCACACCACAAAAATTGACACTCAAAAACTCCGACAGTGATCGACACTTATGTTCATACCCCTCACTACCCTTCGGCAGTGACCTCAATATCAAATTCTGAATTGTATCATCCACCGCTATAATCAAATCATACTGATCTAAATCATACGCTACATTAAACGATGTCCCGTCCTCGGAACAACTTGTTGGGCACAGCCCCAAGTAATCACAGATAGTCAACGCTTCCTCCGGAGCAGAGGAGTCGATTGGAGCATTGGCCGATGTGTCAATCGTTGCCGAGTAGGGAAATAATGTGAAGAGTGCATCATTGTATTCGGCAATTCGGGACAGCATCCCCTCGGCAATGCGAGCGTGAAAATTTGTGTTGTCTACGAAGAGGATTTGGAAATGGAACCTGCTTGCGTCGAGGTGTTGGGAGGTTTGTTTGGCACGGGCTTTTTTTGAGAGAGGCAACATAGCGAGAAGAATAGAGTGAGAGGATATATCAGCAGGAGGAGTCGTTGATATATAATAAACAACTCGACATAATATAAAGTCATGATATAACTGAAACAATAAAATCATAAAAATCTTACCTTTTTGGTAAGCCGAGAGGGAGAAAGGAGCGTCATTGTTGCCGGGAGAAAATGCGGCTGTGGATGTTGCTTGGAGGAGTAGGGTGAGGAAGAATCTCATGGTGATATATGTTGTCCAAGCTTCGTCTAAAAGCTTGAGCTTGATTTAAACTCTCAGCTTAGTCGAGCGAAGCAGAGCTACCCCGTNGCTAGTGGCCCATTATACTTGGTGCGGATAGTAGAGAAGGAAATATGTTCGGCTCAAACAATCTACGGAGGCATCAGCGTCGCTACATCGACATAGATGACCTGATGAGGCCCATTTGGGAATGGTCACCAGGAACACATCCAACGTCCTAATCATATGTAACGCTGTCAATCTGGCAATTACAAGCTGCTAGTGGCCCATTATACTTGGTGCGGATAGTAGAGAAGGAAATATGTTCGGCTCAAACAATCTACGGAGGCATCAGCGTCGCTACATCGACATAGATGACCTGATGAGGCCCATTTGGGGATGGCTACAACCACTTCATCTAACGTCCTAATCATATGTAACGCTGTCAATCTGGCAATTACAAGCTGCTAGTGGCCCATTATACTTGGTGCGGATAGTAGAGAAGGAAATATGTTCGTCGCAATTGAATCTCCGTCTATTTTACATGGGGGTTACTAACAAAAGCTCTTCGAAGTGGATTCGTGGGTCGGGCGGATGGGGAAGTGTCATTCGTCTTTGTTTCCCACGTAGTAGGAATCCATATCCTTCATCTAGAGTCGAGTCAAAGTTTGTGTCTGTACCATCTTCTCATGGTCTTCAAGTAAGTAGGTACGTAAGTATGTACCCTAATTGGTGGAAATAACGAGACCACTTTTAGAAAACGAGACCAGTGATCGGGTCTCCTTTTGGTAACGAGACCAGCCCCAGCAAAATTGAAAACGAGACCAGAGACAGGTGTCTTCTTGCACCCGCCACCTACCACTACACTAACATTAGAACTTTATATTGCAATAACCTGCAATAACATCGAAATAATTAGGAGTAATTTAGCCACCATGACTACGGAAGTCCCCAAACGAGTTAAGGATTGGTTCCTCGGTCACGGCCTTCCATTTACGGAAGCAGCATCTGATGGTTTATTGCAACAAGGAGTGAGAAATGTGGAGCATCTCAAACTTGTGCCGGACGATATCTTCCTGTCCTGGTTTGTTGACTCTCCGCCGGTCTTGCAAAGCGCAGCAAAAATCGTATTTGCAGAACTAAAAAAAGTGCCATTCAATCCATTAAATTCTGTTACGGAAACCAATCTTGTTGACGACTCGTCAACACCCCCCCCACAAAAGAAGTCGAAGTCGACCTACAACAAATTACCGAAGCTCAACACGGCGAGTTATAGTTTAAATAGTAGACACGGCTTCGTTGTCACGAGAACTAAGGAGGAGACAGCAAAATTGAGAGAGCAGAGGAAGAAAGGTAAGTGATAGAACATCACATCATCATAAATCGTAGGTCGTAGGTGTGTAACTAGAGGAGAATAGGAGGGGGTAAGAAATAACGAGACCATTTTTTAAGTAACGAGACCACTTTTTAGTAACGAGACTAGTGTCTCAAGGAGGCCTTGGTAACGAGACCAGTCAAAGAATCAAAACGAGACTAGTCTCGTTATTTCCACCAATTAGGGTACTTACCTTTTTGCAAGAAGTACGTCACCAGTCACCGACCACCCATTACCCATTGCCATTGGGGTCGCTCCTCCTTCGTTATTGTCTCAACAACCAGTAGGCAACAGCCAACTCCTATCATGTCATCTGGTAAGTCAGTCATCCTCGTATCTTTCCTACACGCATTCTTATAACATTAACATTGTGATTGTGTCTCCTCTCCTCCTCCTCCTTGATATTGATATCACGCCACGCTCTCTCTTTCTCCCAACTATGTTGTTGGCAGAAGAGAATCACGACGGTGTATCAGGCTCAAGCCAGGGGGGGTTGAAAGATGTCCCAAAGCCAAAGAAGAGCGCTATCAGGGCATTCAACGACAAAGTTAGGGATTCAGTGTTTGGAATACAGATGAAAGAGTCGTTTGTATCTATCAAATATGCTTCAAAATTCAGTGATTGGTCGTGGTGGATGTTCATGACTCCATGGCAGAAATGTACCGTCTTCCATCGTTTCGGATTACATGTTCGTGCTTGGCTGTACGTTGCCTTTGGACAGGTTGTTTACTTTCAGTGGCTGAATCAAGCTCTCAAATACAAGGTTGAAACCGGTGACGAGGCAAAGTTTTACAATGATTTGCTCAGCGTAAATCGTGGTAACGTTTCCTTTCTCTTAGCTTGGCTGTTGGCTGCTTTTCTTGGTAAGGCATATGAGCTTTACTATGTCCAAGCTAAGAATAAGTCATACGAGGTAGTCGGCAGGTTGAAATCTTTGGCAATGAATATTGCAAGCTGTGTGAACGAAAACGATCCATCGCTCTACGTGAAAGCCAGCTTATTCAAAACAAAAGCTAGGAATGCGATTGAGGCGGCAGCACTTTATTCTCTTGCATGTAGCGTTGCAAGCTGCCAAAACAACGTGAAAACCCAGAATGAAGATGTATTGAAGATGAAGAGCGAGGAAATCTTCAATGAGAGGGGATATGATGGCAAAACACTCCTTTCTATGCACCAAGTGGATGCGATAGATTGCCTCATGACCGCTCTTTGCCGTACTATTATGGAGGAAACTGAGCCGTCAAAACCTACGCTGCAGGGAGAAAAACGAGGCGTGCTGTCTATTCGCATTGACGGCAATCGCATGGAAGGCATGATGCGCAACATTCAAGAATTTCAGAATGCATGCACAGGGCTGATGTATATGATGTCTCCGGGCAAGATCTCGTTTGCATACGCCCATTTGATTTATTCAGCTACCAACGTGGCCCTCATTTTCCATGTCCTCTTCATGTATCTGCTCGCTGCAATGGATCACGCAAACCGAAAGAACGCTCTACCGTTCACATGTTTTCAGTCTCAGTTTTTTCGTGATGGGAGCCCTCATGACTGCCCCACTGAGCAATATATTCGTTTCAACGCAACAGTTATTGTTTACGTATATATTATCTTAGGGTGCCTTGAAATGTATCCTTTTCTGACGTCCAAGTTTTGGACTTACTGCATGAACCCCAAAGAGATTGAAACTATGGTCAAATCATCTACTGGTCCTTTGAAGTTAACGGGTGAAATGTCATCCAATACATTAGATGCATTTCTTCTGCCAACCGCTGATGCAGATGAGAGTAAGAGAGCATACGTACTTCGAAGACAAGTAGATGTGGCAGCTGAAACTTTTGGAACTGTATCAACATTGTAAGCATTATATCTTCAAGATATATATTAATTAGTTGCCAGATATCATTCCCGTCCTGTACTTAACTTCGGTGGTCACCCATAGCTTGTAGCTGACGGATTCGCTCACACTTGTCAACAGTACTCAAACTCAAGCATACACGAGTAGACATTTTACTCTTTACGTCGCGATTCATCACGATCTCGTGCTAGTGCTTTGATACCTTTCAACGAGCTAGAAAGAAGTTCATGGCATACTTACGAGCTAAAACATTATTTTTTATTTAATTCTGTATCATAATCATGAACAAAGAAGATTGCACAATGAGCAAATACACCTAAAATAAGGGATGGCCACAGCACCCCATCTCAGGTCCTAATCGTATGCAATGCTGTCATTCTGACAATTAGAAGCTACTGGCGGCCCATTACACTTGGTAAGGATAGTAGGAAAGCACATATCTTCGGCGGAAGTAAGTCACACTCCAACAAACTTGCTTCAGTCTCGTAGTCGTAGTTGACCTGATGAGGCTTGATTTGGGATGGTTGCCAGCACCACATTTTGCGTTCTAATCATATGTAACACTGTCATTTCGGCAGCGAGAAGCTTCTATTGTCTCTTTTAAGACGTTGTTGATAGTAGGGAAGGAATTATCTTCGGCTCAATCAACCCACACACGAAGCAGCGTTGCTTCAGCCTCGTAAGTATTGTAGCTTGTGGGGGCGGGCAGCATAAAATATTTATGGTTGCAGCTGTCTTCCATTCGTCCTATCAAGTTGCCTACGTCTTAACCCACGTTTCTTTCATCCTTTTTCTGCCACTTTCCGCTTGCTATTCCAAACAACCGACAAACCCAACCTCTCTCACCAACCTCTTGCTGTCCTTGCGGTCAATATTGTCCTAATGAAACCAACAAACTTATTTTTAAGAGGCTTGACCCTGCAATGTGTTGCGGGGTTTGCCAACGCGTCAGATATCGGCAAATCATATCAGTTGTATCATAAACTCGGTAGTCAATCTGAACTCACTCCGAGGGGCAAAATTTTGATCTCTCCGGCGGATGATGGCAGTGGTTTGTCGGCAACATTCATGAATGACAACTCTGCAAAATTGGACACCGATGCATTTGATAACATGGTCAACAACAGTGCACTTTACACCGTTGTAGTGATAGAAGACGGAGATGATAAATCATCATTATCTTTGTCGTCACTGAATGGCGCCCCTCACGTCTCAGCATCTGTGCCTGGTTGTTCACTCCGTAGATCCAACTTGCGCGAGGAAATTAGCCTATCAATTAGCCCAACTGGCAAACTGCAAAGCGTATCGTACCGACCACTCATCTCTCCTTTGGCATCTAAATCATGCGACAATCTAATTTCACTTGAGTCGATCTACGGACGAGAGGGGGGAAATGACGAGCCATTTCCATTTAAGACAACTGTGGAATTTGAATCGCACAAACCCATGCCTACCATTCCGACAGTCTTACCGCAGACTCGTCCCCCCGCTGGGTTAAAATGGTATAGAAAAAATGCTAAAAACAATCCAAACCCTTTCCTGGGAGGATCCAATGTAGAAAACAAAGGGGGCATTCCATTTGTGGATGAAGAAGCGCCGTCTGGTTTCAAATCGAGGTAAGTATTGCAGTGTATTCTACAATCTCTACACGACACAAATTTTTACTCACACATCGAATAAAATCTTCTATCATTCAGCTTCCTTTATAAATATTGGTACATCGTTTTGCCTTTGGCATTGATGGGACTATTTGGTGGGGTCGAAGAAGAACCAGTGCAGGACACCAAACAAGGTGCCCCTGCAGTTGCCGCAACTGGTGGTGCTGCTGCCACAGTTGCTACATCTGGTGGGCACGCAACGAAGCGTAGAGGAAAGAGAGATTAATTATTTAACTCATTAACGTATGCATTTAGCTGTTTAAAATATGTATTAAATCTACTCCTTGAACTGCTTGGTTTTGTCCACAGCCTTCTTTGCTACATTTGCCGCCCTCTCTGTGAACTTGTATTGCCTATTCGCATCAACAGCCTTATCAACACTTGTTTCAATGACCTCCCCAACAGCACCAAGAGCCTGCTTACTTCCTTCAATCAAATCAATCTCTTCTGCCAAATCTGAAATCTGCTTGGATGTTTTTGCAAGTGACTCTTCAATTTTTCGGATAGTTTCGGCACTCTCTCCCTCGGAATTCTTAAGTTTGGTAATTTGAGCATCCAACTGATCCGAAAGCTTTCCCAACACCAAATATTTGGAATCAAGCTTGGCAAACCAATTCACCGTATTAAGAGAAGCCGCACTTATCCCATTGACAAACTCGTTTAACTCTCCAAGATCCGTCTTTTTGGAGATGTAATTCGCGACAGCTGCAACGACGACTGCGAATACTGGCGTTGCTCCAAGTGCCAAAGCTAGACCTCCTGCAAGTACACCAGATGTGAATTCAATATTTGCTTGGTTGACGGGGACGATTGCGCCATCTCTGGGATCACTACCGAAATTTGCAGATGATTTCTTTGTATCGGGAGAAACAGCCTTTGCAACAGTAATTGGCGTATCAACTTTCTTTACCACCTGTGGCGGTGTAGGCGTTTTTTGTGGGGCAGTGGCACCATTTGCACCCTTGCTCTGTGCCTCCTTCACAGCCATCATTGCCTTGGCGGCCTTCTCTTCAGCAACCTTCCTCAATTCCTCAGCCTTGCGCTTGGCTTCCTCTGCCTTTTTTCTGAGCTCCGCAGCCTTTTCAGATGCCGTCGGTTCAGCACGGATGGCAGTGGAGGAGGAAGAGTGCGCCGCTCGATGCTGAGTTTGAAGACGATTCACTCCAAATCCGCACACATCTTGTGAGAGATTCGCAGCGGCAGCAACGAGGGTTACACAAACGACTCTTTTTAATGTCATATTTGCACGAGAGTCAAGTGGAATGGAGGAAGAAACCCAGCCAATGCCATATACCGCCGTCACCGTTTTTCATGGAGGTGGAGGACGCGCACTCATGCGGTTGAAGTGAATTTTAGATTTTTGGCGCGAAACAAGATAGTCTCCTATCGGCGATGATGAGAACACGAAGATGGAGTGATTGCAAAGCTACCAGTTACCGTGCCAGCCGAGCCGACGCAATTATTATTTGTTGAACGTTGCTGATAGAAGTGTGGTGAACAATAATAGCAAAGGTTCAACATGCTGCGTTCGATCAAGCTATCAGCTGGGCGGCTGCTGAAGCAGGGAGAGGGAAGGCGATTTGTCTCCGTCGACCCCAAGCGGGGCACAGAATTTATCTTTTCACGCCTCAGCGATACAACAAAGGCATCTCCACTCATTGCAAAACTTCAGCAAGAATGCTGGGACGGGTATGTGGCTACTGGTCGTGGCTGTCACACTCTATTCCAGTTGCTGGATACAGACTCATCTGGTGCTATCTCTTGGCAAGAGATCCGCTTCTTTCTTGAAAATGTAAGAGAGTCAGACATCAATCCGAATGCCAGGAAGGAAGTGCTTGAGAGCGCAGCTGAGGGACTCATCACTTTCCCAAAGTTTCAACAGTGGCTAATTAAAGCTACAAAGGTAGATCAGGGATTAAAGAATACTTTTGCAATGGAGAATTATCAAGCATCGATTGGAAATGCCCCCAAACCTGCTGATTCTGGCCACAGTTGGAACAAGCACACAATGTCACAGAACTTGAGACGTATGCAGTATGCTGTGCGAGGAGAAGTTGTAATCCGTGCCGATGCGTTGGCTGCAGAAGGGAAGAAGATCATCTATACAAACATTGGAAATCCTCATGCCGTGGGACAGCCACCACTGACCTATTATCGACAGGTCCTGGCACTTTGTGACTTACCTGCCGAGTTTGGTGTCGAAAATCTTCAAATTGCATCATCTTTCCCTGCAGATGTTGTTGAACGGGCAATCGAAATGAAAAAAGCGATTGGCCCTGCGGGTACAGGCGCCTACACCAATTCGCAGGGCATTATGGACTTTCGAAAGGATGTGGCTAACTTTATTACCATGAGAGATCAACACGTGGCTATTCCGAGCAATATCTTTTTGGCGAATGGAGCATCTCATGCGATTGAGCAAGTGCTGACAGGATTGATTGGCAACAACAGGGATGCAATCATGATACCCATTCCACAGTATCCCATCTATTCTGCAATAATCAGTCGGTTAGGAGCGAGGCAAGTAGGTTACTATCTAGGTAAGTTGTTGCTTGTTACTGCTGGGAGCTTGATTCACCTACAGTATAGGCATGCTCATAGTCACTTTTATTGCATGTATATACAGATGAAAAAAGTGGATGGGCAATCACTGAACGAGAGTTGGAGCTGCGGAGAACAACTGCAGTGGAAAGAGATGGACTCGACATAAGGGCATTCACGTTGATAAATCCAGGCAATCCAACAGGACAAGTACTTAGTCGCGATGACCTGGAAATTATCTGTAAGTTTTGTGCGAAGTACGACATCCTTCTACTTGCAGATGAGGTATATCAACGCAACATTTATGATGAAAATAAGGAGTTTGTGTCAGCGAAAAAGGTTGCTATTGAGACTCCGGGTTGTGAGAATCTTCAGTTGATCTCGTTCCACTCAACATCAAAAGGTTTCATCGGAGAGTGTGGTAGGAGGGGAGGTTACATGGAGCTTCACAACATTGAGTGAGTATCTTAGGACTTCATCGTTTCATATCATATTGTTTATTTTTACCCCAAATTCCTCAACTTGTGCCGCTATGGTTGATCTTTTTGTCAGTCCTTACGTTCAAACTCAACTTTACAAACTCGCATCTTCGGGCTTGTGTTCTGGAGTAAGTGGCCAAATCATGACTAGTCTTATGTGTCGGCCACCCATGCCTGGAGAAGATAGTTTTGAGAGGTTTACAAACGAAGAGTTTGCTATCTTTGACAGCCTGAAGAGAAAGGCTGTTTCTCTAGTGAAAGGCCTAAACGAAATCGATGGAATGACTTGCAACCCATCTGATGGAGCCATGTACGCTTTTCCAAGGGTAGAACTTCCACCGAAAGCTATTGATGAAGCAAACCGTCAGGAAGTTACGCCTGATACCTTGTATGCTCTCTCACTGCTCGAAGAGACAGGAATTTGTGTTGTCCCTGCATCTGGTTTCGGTCAAAAGGAGGGAAGAGTAGGCTTCAGAACTACGTTCTTACCACCCGAGGATGAGCTTGACAAAGCAATCGTAGAATTCAAACGTCACCACGATCTCTTCTGCCAAAAGTACGCCTGAGCTGTTTTGTATAAAAAATATATCCTACTATTATGGTTGGCACCAATGGTACCATACTTAAGTAACACTATTCGAACATGATCTTGAGATCTTCTCTACCCCTCTTTTTCATCAACACCTCGAGTAGGTGATTTCTTTGATTCGTATTCATCTCCGGCGGTGGTTTAGCCCACAGAATATCCGCACCACTCTTCTTCAGAACATCTTTATCATCGGTAAACCGTGCCGAAACGCCGATTAAAAGTGCACAGCGACTCCGTTCACCTGTAGCAGCGATAACATTTTGCTCACCTTGCGCGATAGACCGAATTAATTCAGACCCCGAGGTCATTCTTCGGCGTTGAACCGAGTCATCCCCCGCCGCCTGTGTGAATAAATTGTTACTGGCTAAATGGTGTTGCGTGGGTAATGAATCAAGTCTCTCTTCTACAAGAATGATGTCGAATCCATGGAGAGATCCTCCATCTCGGAGTGGGAATGCCTTCTGTGCTGCCTCAATTCGTGTGATAGCCTCTTCACCCGACCTTGCCGTGGTGACCGAGATATGCGGGAAGAGACATTTCAGACACTTGGAAAACAAGGAGAGGAATATTTCATGCACATCAACAAGAAGAACGTTCCTAATCTCTCGTGATAGTGCGCGTTGAATTATCTTTTCTGCGTCATCGGTATCAATTTCATCATCACAACCGAGAGCAGGATGGTTGAATCGCACAGGTCCAGCTTTGTCGACACGTTGCCCATCATTTGTGTAATTGCTTCCGGCGGATAATTCAACCATCCTACCTGTTCCTGTGGGAAGCACTGTCGATGAGTTCGCGGCAGAGCGAAGCCTCACGCGCTCTATCGCCTCACGTTTGAACTCGGCCAACTCTTCGTCTGAAAACCACAGTTCATCGACAGTGCACTGCGGATTGTATTCGTGAATCCACACGTGTGGGTCGAAACCAATTTTATGCATCTTCTTGGCAACGGATTCGAATGACGCATGTCTCGAAACGCATCCCTCTCGTGATACCACCGAAGAACTCCTCGAACGGCTGTTATCTGATGTTTGCTGGTGGTCATTAGGGTCATTTTCGCTCCCTTCCGAACGATTTCGTAGACGCTGGCGTTCGTCGCCCTCGTTCTTACAAACAACAGTGTCGGATTGATTCCGTTTCAATAAGTTTTTTGGTTTCGGGAACAACTTGGGTACATCAGATATGCGTTCAAGAACTTCCGATTCACTCAATGTATCATGTGAGTCATGACTCCTTATAGAAGGACTTAAAGTCCTGATGGATGTGGGTGATGCCAGAGTTGGTATGTTTGGTGATAGATGCAATTGGTTTTGTGGAGTAGTGAAAATCACTTCTTGGTCTGGAGTGGAAGCAGCAACACTGGAAACACTTGAGGGAGAAGTTCGTCCACCTTTTGATCGTAGTATGGAAGGAAGCGGTTTGTGTTGGGAGGCTAATGCTTTGTTATGAGATTTACTCAATATCTTTTTGCCAGGGTCATCATGAAATGCTGGTACAGTTGCCGCCGGATAGAAAGTCCTGCGCGGAGGGTAAATAGATAATTTGGGATCACGGCACTGAGGAGATGAGACATTCATTATGGGCGAAAAGATGTTTCGATTTGAATTTACCAGCGGAACCCTGGTTTGAACGTTTCTTGGCTCCACACTTGAATTCTTTTTGAGTGATAAAGGTTGGAGCGAATTCACAAGGTCATCTAGTGAGTTTGACCGCTCTATCGGCCCTTTCGGAGAGATGTGAGAGTGAGTTGCCGTAAAGTGTTTAGGAATTCGATCCAAATGAACGATAATGTTATCATCCATAGGAGGTGTATGTGATCGAGTAACTTCTTGGCTGTTCGGAGAGCATGATTTGGGCTTCGTCGGCGCAGGAACTCGTGGACTTGCAACACCATGCAGTGATGGAAAGATAACCCTCCTTTCGTCACTCAAACGACGAGGAGGTTTCCTGTCGAGAGTGCTCATGCTGATTATGTATCTACAATCTGATCTGATGAGCCGTATTGGGCAGCAAACTTCAAGATACTATAGGTATACACACATCATCTGGATGTCCGACATTAATAAGGCCTATATGTGAAGATTTGTCGCAACACCAGCAAGTTATTAGAGATTGTGGTGGCTACCCCCTTTTGATTTTCTTGAGGCCAATCTACATATGAAGGACCACTACTGGAAGATGAAGACGAACAGGATAGGAAGATTTGCTTCCATATTATCGATGATAGAATTGCAACGGGAAGATAGGAAGGCTTGTGAAAGGAGGTGTCTCGAGTCTCGAGCTGTTCTCGCTGCCGCGTCTCGCTCTCTCTATTCTTGCATGCGGTGGCTAGGCTAGCTAGATGGGAGTACTTGATTGAGGACGCTTGCATAATTCGAGTATCACTGCCACCGAGTAGCAAAGTGTGTACCTCTCCTTCCGGCATCTCGACGCAATTCACTCGAATTGAGCTAAGTAATATAGCTCCAAGCAAATTAAGATCATACAGCAATCCTAATATCTCAAAGTTTGAGTTACATTTGCTTCTCAAATCGTGTAGATATGAGATGGTGGAAAGAAGAAGTATGCGTATGGGAGAAATTGTCCTTGTCCAAGTTGAGCAATCTTACTTGGGATTGTTTTAGATGTAGACGATTATCTTATTGATTAAGTATTGCAGCTTGCACTCATCATAAATGAGCACGCTTTTTACATTATTTACATTTCAAAATTGCTTTTACGACGTGTATCGTACAATGGTAACCAGCTCGAAAATCCAGATAAGCCCGTTGATTTCTGTAGAACCATCTCATCATTCTCTTACAAAAGTATCGAATCCTTCTTCTCAAAAAGCAGCTATGAAAAATTTTCCACTGCAACATTCTGAGGCAAATCACTTCCGCACATGGACATGTGGAAATTTACCTGATCTCCCTGCAATTGATACAGTTCCCTTACCTCACAACGATCAACTGGACAAAGACCATTCTTCATTGTTGTTGGGACACAAGCGAGACAGAGGCAAATATGTCCGCAAGGTTTCATTGCAATTGTGGCCACCTCCTCAAGGCAAACAACACACTGAGCAGAACACGAAAACATGTGCTCTGGTGGTTCGTCACAAAACATATTATTACTGTTGCATAGTAAATCACCCGAGCGCTGTTGTTCAATGAGAGCTGAAGAATTATTTGAACTTACAGGACGATGCCAACGTAGCAACGCCAACACCTGAGCTCGATTCGGATCAGTGACACTGTAATTTTTGGCTGCCAGCTCCAATGGATCACGGCCCTTCTTATTTTCTTTCAGTATAGCGTCTGGATATGCATCTATCAACACACGGATAAGTTCTGGCGGTGCAACGCCACTGTAGCACGCGAGATGAAGTGCATAATCACCACAGGGATTTGCGATGGAAGCTTCGTATGGGGTCTTCTGTGCACGACGGATTGCATGAAACCACTCTCCTTCCAATGTGCCTCTTATAACGGCGAAGTGTAACTTAGTCTGAGTTAAACCCATATTATTGATATAGCATGAAGTATCTGATTTATATCTAGGTACAGCTAGCGAGAGTTCGTCTTCGTGTGCTACGAATTCTGCGTCATGGTTGTCATATCTCGTGTTAGTTGCTTTGCTAGCTACTAACTTCGGTCCATAATCGAGGACACCTATCTTTTCTTCTTTCAATCACATCTTTGTTTTTCAAATCACGAATTCAAAACCGATCATTGCTTGCTTGTGGTCAATCTATTGTATCTGAGCAACGAAACAATAATGGAGGCCAGATCAAGAAGGAGGAACGCACCCTCCTCCGCCAACGGTTCCAATGGCGGCCACATCGGCAACGGAATCTACGATGTAGCCAGCGGCGGCGATAGCGACAGCCGTAGCGCCGCCCGAACGGAGAGAAAAGCCAGGCGAAAACAGCGGGTGGCCAATGCACGAACTCGTCGAAGGGCTGGTGGGCGAAACAATACTGCGGCGATGTGTCTCATTTCCACGGTGATATTTTTATTGTACTTTTTGGTTTGCTTGGTGTTCTTCTCGAATTTGTCGGATAGTGGTGATGGCGAAGCGCGTGGGATGAGGGGGCTGGTGAAGAAGACCAAGGAGAAATTGAGAAGGTTTCGGGATAAACATCGTCGTGGGGCTACTATCACAGAAGAGGAAGGGGCTATTATTGATAACAACAGCAACAGCAACTTAGATAACAGTGGCAGCAGCAACAACAACAGCAATTCAAACGGTAACAATCTTTCGCAGACCACAGCGTCTGGAATTCCAATTGGAAAATGGCCCGTCTCAATCCGCGACGAGGAAGGAATGTTTGAAGAAATCCCTCACATTGGATACGCCTACATGGGCAAAGATGTTAAAATGACAGTACCTCGACTCTGGGCAGATGATCCAGTTGCCATTCATCAGAATAAGCTCATGTCACGTGAACGTGCTCTCTCTATTGGCACATGTGTCACTCCCGACCCGAAAACGAATAGTTATACGAGGGGAGACGAATGCCCCCCCTCGGAACGAACCATTTTTGTTGCCATTGCATCATATAGGGATTGGCAGTGTCGTGATACTGTAACAAGTATCTTATCAACTGCTGCTCACCCTGAAAGAGTACGTGTAGGAGTGGTAGATCAAATTGTGGATGGGATTGACGGATCATGTGATGTGCCTCATAAGCCGTGTAAAGAGGACCCAGATCAGCCAATCTGTCTATACAAAAATCAAATTGATGTGTTCCAAATGGATGCGCAGCTTGCAGTTGGACCTGTGTTTGCCAGGCATATCGGTCATCGATTGTACAGAGGAGAATATTATGCAATGCAATCCGACGCGCACGTTACCTTCACCCGTGGATGGGACGATGACATCGTGAGTCAGTTGGAGGCGACGGGGGATGAAATGGCAGTTCTCAGTACCTACTTGACAGATATTGTGAATTCAATTGATCCAATGACTGGGTTGAGTAAGAGACACACGCGACCGATCATGTGCAATACCGAATATGAGGGTGGGGCGCAAGGAAAGCATTTGAGGCATCTTTCCCAACCTGAAGGAGTGCCAGATATCAAAGGAATGCCTCAGCTCCAACCCTATTGGGCGGCAGGGTACTCATTTTCTCGGGGACACTTCGTTGCCACCGTGCCGTATGACATGTATCAGCCCATGATATTTCAAGGAGAAGAAATGTCGATTGGTCTTCGTGGGTTCACCGTTGGCTATGACTATTTCGCTCCTGAAAGAAGTGTCTGTTTTCATAGCTATGCAATCGGTGAGAATTCAGATGCAAGGAATAAAGTACCGCACTTCTGGGAGCATGCGCAAGACTTCAGGGGCGCCGGGGTGAAAGCAATGAAGCGGCTGCTTGGTATAGTAAACATGAACCCGGAGGTGCCGCGGTCAGAATGGGATCATTCCGAAGAGGCAAAATATGGATTAGGTGGTGCTAGAGAAACGTCAAAGTTCTACGATGTGATTGGTATCGATGTAGTGAACAAAACAACCCAGCGGCACCTTTGTCAATTCGTTCATAACAAAATGCACAAGATGTTCATGAAGAACCTCAGACCAGATGGTATGGGGATTGACTATAGCAAAATTGATTACAAGTGGGTTGATCCAAGACCGGATGATAAATGAGAGCACCGACGGATATTGTAGCAGCGGCAAAACATTGAACATTAACTCGTTGCATCAATTAGAAATACCGTACATTAAGATGTGTTTGTTGCGTTTATATTTTCGTCATACAGAAAGTTTTAGTAGCTGTCGTTGCCCCAAGAATCGTCAGCCGATTCATCGTAGGCATCTCCACCGTCATATCCATCATTATCATTAGCGCGTCCCCCGTATCCCTTAGGTTGTGCCTCGTTGACGCGAAGAATGCGTCCATCCAATTCATATCCATCTGTCTCATCCGCTGCACGAAGGGCATCATCCGGGTCCATCGTGACAAAAGCAAATCCACGGTGTTGTCCAGTTTCACGATCAACGGGACTGTAGCAATCAATTACCTTCCCATATTCCTCGAACAATTCACGAAGTGTTGATTCCTCAGTTCCCCATGACAAGTTTCCAACGTACAATTTGATTTCTTTAATAGTAAAAAAGACAAGACCATAAGGTGAGTTTCAATCATCATGTAAACGGATTATTGCGAATCCTACTTTTTTCCTAACCATGCACACATCTCAATCCCACTTACGTTTAGGCGAAGCCTTTTCTCCCTTCGGCAAAGACTTGTTGACAGTAAGAGTACGTCCATCAAGCTCTGTTCCATTCAACTCCTCAATAGCTTTGGCAGCATCTTCTTCAGCCATAGAAACGAAAGCAAATCCACGTGGATTTCCGTCATAATCTGTTGGAAGGAAGCAATCCTTTACTTCACCATAAGCGGCAAAGACCGCTGAGAGGTCCTCCTGTGTTGTATCAAAGTTAAGGTTACCGATGTAGATCTTGGATCCCTCATTTCCTAGATTATTGGTAAAAGATAAACTGTTAGAGATGTGTAAAAAGCAACAATCATCTGATAATGATGAAGATGTCAACTCACTCTGTTTCTTGGCCTGGTACTTCTTCTTGCCCTCTGCAACCTTTTCCTTTGGCAAGCTCTCACTTGCATAGACAGTCCTTCCAGAGATCTCTGACTCGTTCACGGCTGCAATTGCGGCAGCAGTTTCCTCAGCGTTGGTCATGGTAACAAACGCAAATCCACGAGATTTCCCAGTCTCCCTATTCAAAGGCATCGAGATCTTCGTCACAGTACCATGCTCCTGGAAGGCAGCACGGAGATCACTCTCCACTGTGTCAAATGAAATGTTTCCAACGTAGATTTGAGTGTCGAATGTAGATTGTGGTTCCTCAACAGCAGCGGCAGGAGTTTCAGCAGCAGCCTCCTCGCTGAAAAGAGTACTTCCAGTCACCACACGTGATGTCTGTCGAGAAGTGAAGCTGGGAGCAAACCCAGACACGGCGTTGACTGATGCCAACAACAAGATTAAAGCCCGATCAAGATTCATGTTGTTATATTATTGCTAAGATAAGTTATTGAGTTATAATCAACGATTGGTCCTGACAACAGAGTGAAGGAAGGTTGATGGAGGCTAAGTAAGTAGTACTTACTGCCACGAAGACCGAAGACACGCACTTGTTGATGGGGGGAATGATTGGAAGGGAATCCGCGGAATGCTTTCTGCGGTGGAGGTTGATCGAGAAAAAGATGTACCAGTCTGTCACAGTCACAGTTTTATTACACAATTGGGGTCGGGGGATGGAAGAGAAGGGGAAGAGAGAAGAGATAAAATTAATAGTGTTGCTGCAATTGAACGACGGCATACATGCGGATGACGGCAGCAAGAGCACAGAGTATACATAGACGACTAATAACCAATCCGAAATGATCATTCCTATCAAAGTTCCCAAAGGTCGGGGAGACGAAGACGGTGCTTCTTCCATGGAGAAGATTGAATGGGTGATGCTAGAATTAAACGGAGAGTTGGTGAAGCCACAACATGAAGCCGGACGCAACACAACCAAGACCGAACAGAACGAAATCGATAAGAAGCGTGTTGAGTTTGGATCGGTACAATTTGATAATGCAGTAAGTCAAGATGTATTCTACTTTTATGTTTAAACAACTGCATATTTTATACTCAAATTTCACATCATATGCACATCCTCCTCTTGAAACTAGGGTGCACCTACCCTAATAATTGGAAATCACGAACTCAAGGGAACATCCATCACATTAAAGAACCCATTTGCAGTACTGCGTAAAAGAAAAGCAAAGCAAATATCTGATGATGAGGACGCTGGCAGTGACGACAATTCGAAAATAATGAAACGCAGCGGAGTAGAATACGAAGTTGCTGGTATTGTGAAGAAGAAATTGATGTTTGACAAATATCCAAAATCTATCATGCGGTAATACATCATGGGTTGACAGGGAACAATGCAATCATCTTTTTTATTAAAACGTAATGACTTTATTCATATGCTATGACTATGTCTCCATTGCCTCGGCTTCTTCCTCATCGTCTTCAACCGGCAATGCCAAAATCAATTTATCCACAATATTATTCAATGGAGTTGCACCAGGACTAGATGGATACTGATCAACAAATGATACACCCTCTTCGCATGACTTTAACAAGTTGGGATCTAGAGGTAGCTTTCCAAGATACGGGACGCCAAATTTGCTCGCCATTCCTTGAGGACCTGTTCCTGCAGATGGAAAGACATCTGTTATGGCCATCATGGATAATAATTCTGGGCACTTCTCTTTCAACATCGATAGAACATCATTTGTGCAGTCATCTGATTGATCATTCATGAATCTCATATCTGATACCTTCGTTTGTAATCCCGACATGTTCTCAATCACACCCAAAACTGGAACAGAAGTCTTTTTGCAAAAATTGAGTTCCTTTCGTACATCTGCCA
This sequence comes from Skeletonema menzelii, assembly GCA_036940005.1. Taxonomy (NCBI): domain Eukaryota; phylum Bacillariophyta; class Thalassiosirophyceae; order Thalassiosirales; family Thalassiosiraceae; genus Skeletonema; species Skeletonema menzelii. Next base: position 22,714 of record JALLBH010000747.1, read on the forward strand.
TTGACACTTCTTCCGGTGTAGTTACCACAATTGCTCCACTGGCACCTTGTCCAGACGATCTCGCATTATTGAGGTACTGCACTATTGAAATATGTTCATCACTTGTTCCAGGAGGTGTATCTATAATGAGGTAATCCAATCCACCCACACCCCAATCGGTTTCCGTCAAAAATTGTTTAATCAAGCCATTCTTTCTTGGTCCTCGCCACACTACTGCCGCATCTCCTTCCTCGAGTAGGAATGATATTGACATGACTGCCAAATTGGGATTGGCATACACAGGCGTCCAACCGGATTGGGATTGATGTACCTCTCTACCTAGCACTCCGGCCATTCTTGGTATACTTGGTCCGCAGATATCCACATCCAATAAACCCACCGAATAGCCTCGTGAACTAAGAGATTGTGCTACCTGAGTCGACACTGTGCTCTTCCCAACACCACCCTTCCCACTTAATACCAAAACAACATGAGACACCTCCGATAATGCATTATGAAGATTGGCCTTCTCTTTTTCTTTGGCGGCTAGTGCAGCGGGTGAGGAGAACGCTCCGGAGGAACAGGCGCCTTGGTTTGGACAACCGGCGCAGGCGGCTGCTTTGCCGGCTTCTTGGGAGGTTGGGCCGACGCAACCTTCGTTGGCATTAGATGGTGCTTCAGATGACATGGTGTTTGTTTGTGATGGGTCTCAAGTCTCAAGTTTTGTGGAAGATGGAAGGCTTTGAGATTGGTAGGAAAAAAATTTGTAATTTGGGCGACGGGGAAAGAAAAGCATGCTAAACTTTTACTCAACCTCACATTCGACATATCAAATTATTTATTTCATTTTCATTTCTTTTGCTGACAGTTGACAAAATCCAACTTCACGCAATTTATTGCAACGGATAGATTGGCGACGCCTATTATCTAATATTATCTATTATCTACCATGGCAATGACAAGGCGGCTGGCAATCCTCTTTATGACCGCACTAGCGTCATCTCTTCTTCTCAACTCTCCCTTGACGGCAGCTGAGTCTGTTCCCAAAAGTGTACCAGATGACGCAGCAGCTGTAGAAGATGGTTCATGTCTTGACCCATCGTCATCTGATGATAAGAAATCCTCAGTCTACGTTATTGGAGATATCCACGGTGATGTACTGTGCGCCATATCGTGGGTACGTCGAACTGGACTGATTGATAATCTCCTCGATGAAAGCAGCAATAGCGATGACAGTGATGTAAAAGATGTGTATCAAAAGCTCAACAATCCATCCGAGTGGAAATGGAACAATGATCAGGCCACATTGGTCTTCATGGGTGACTACGTAGACAAGGGCCCTACATCCAGGCACACAGTCGAGTTTGTCAAGAATTTAACAACCGCCTTTCCAACCAAAGTGACAGGTATACTTGGGAACCATGAGTTAGAGCTACTTCGTGATCGTGATTCTCGAATGATGCCTTATCAGCGTTACAGTAGTTACACTCATGCGGTTGTCCATCCTGGTGAATATCACAATTATCTGGATGATGTACGGAGTCTTGATGAAAAGGATGATATTGTGCTAGATCAACTATATGAGGCTGTGATGGAAGTATATGCGTACCGAGCTCATTCAGCTGTTCGGATGATCCCCGAACTTCCCACTACGACCGATCATCATAAGCACTATGGAATTCAATACGCCATTACCGACATTGTAGATCCAAAGCATCGAGATTTGGCCAAAGAAAGACTGCAAGAATACCAAGATGCGTACTTAAATGCATTCCGGTCAAGTACAGAATTGGGAGAATTTTTAGAGAAGCGTCCGATCGTGCATCTTGCTGAGAATATCAATACTTTATTTGTTCATGGAGGAGTGAGTCATGATATTGGAACAGAATATTTTGCAAAAGGGAAAGAGGGTGCTGACATGTTGAATAAAGTTTGGTGGGAGCATTCAAACGAAGGCAAGCTCGTCGATTTTCTACAACACAGCGAGGACGATCTTGGAGAAGTGGTCTACGAGCTTCTTACGTACAGAGGAAATCATCCTGGTTACGCCAATTGGGAGACTAGCGGTGAGTTTGACGATGACGAATCAGACTTGGATCAAGTTTGTGCAACTTTACACGACATGCTCAGTAAAATGGAGGGAATAGATCGCATTGCAGTGGGACATACACCAAATTGGGAAGTTCAAATCCGATGCGGTGGAGCGTTCCTTGCTCTTGATTCTACTTTAGGGCGTTGGATAAGAGGTACCGGTAACGAATACTGCCCAGGTCCTGAACACTTTGAACGCAGACAAGGAGTAGATGTTGCTCGAACGAGTAGAAATGGAAACTACAGATGTGACGATATCAAGAAGGTTTGTGAAGGACAGATTGTGAGATTAGACTCTGATATGAGTGTCAACATTCTCACAATATAATGGAGTGGTACGTATTAAGAGCTGTTGACTGATAAGCTATGAAAGAATGCAACCTTCTCCGTCTCGGGGATTTGTACTCATACCTATCATAGGAGCACCCAGAAGACTCCCAGAAGACCTTCCCTCTTTTCCTTTTCCTTCTTCTATTCTGTGAAAAGCTATCGGCATGATCGGCATGAAAAAAAATAACACTGCAGCATCGTAAATGAAAACCATCATGACGGAGGGAGGGCAACTGACATCACCTCTCGCTTGCTTCATCGCAGGTGCTCTTGTTCCTATCACATATTTTTATTTTACAAAGTCCTCCTCCAAGGCTGATGGTGGCGGCATTCTCTTGGGAGATGAAGAAGATTGGGATGATGATAGCGATGACGATGTCCAGCCAACCAGTGGCAACACAAGTAGTAGCTCATGGGGATTGAAGGACGCGCCTTACAAGATGGTGCTGTGCGTAAACCAAGAGCTTGGTATGGGAAAAGGTAAGCTGCAATATGTTTGAGAGACAAAGTGCCTGTCCTAACTAATACATTGCAAGTACATCGCAGTGACTTGTCGTGCAAAAAAACGGACAACAAAAATCAGTGACAAAGCCTGCTCCAACAACTTGAACCCTTCTTTTACAATGAAGGATCGAGCATAGAAAGTATGGCACATTTAGAATTTACATGTATATAAAAATACTAACCATTGCGTTTTCAATTTGCAGGTAAAATTGCAGCTCAAGTCGGACATGCGGCAGTAGGATGTTATAAACGTGCAAAAAGACAATGCCCCTCCGCTCTTTCTGCATGGGAAAGAACAGGTTGTGCAAAGATTGCAGTTAAGTGTCCCACGGAGGAAGAAATGGAAATAATATACGCAAAGGCTTTGAGTAAAGGTTTGCCACTGTACTTAGTGGAGGACGCTGGCAGGACACAAATAGCAGCTGGCTCACGCACTGTGTTAGGATTGGGACCAGCACCAGTTAGAGAGTTCGAAGGAATAACATCTCATCTGAAATTGATGTAGAACAACTGCAAAGCAAACGCATTTAAGAGCTACTTTACCGTAGCTACAACAAACGAACTGGCAAATCCTTCATAGAATCAAGCAAGCATTTCCTAAACACAAAAGAATAAAGACTTCTGTTTGGACTTAGACTTCATCTTCCTTCCATCTCAGAGGTTTACCTAATTGAAATTATGAGCATGATTTTGTACATCCTTTGTACAACGTAGATCAGTCAATCCGCCAGGAAGATCCCCGAAATAGGTACGTACCTTACTTGTACTTACCATACCATACTA